>UCOH01002016.1:0-45128 GCA_900474275.1 Synergus japonicus
TGAAAATTAACTGTAAATTGAATTTATGCCATAATGCAGCTCCACTTAACATCATCAATGTCATTGTTAAAGAATCGTGTTGTATTCGTCAGAAAATGATTCTCCTCGGTTGTTACCGAGAGGAGAATTGTCACCCTTATGAAAAGGGTGCAATTTTAATGAAATCTCTTGCCGTGCAGAAATTCGCAGTAGTCCCAGTCGAGCCCAAATCGGAGGGTTTCAGACCAGAAAAAAAGAGTAAAACCAGATTTCAAAAAGTAAACCTCTTTTAATCATCACTTCTTTTTGATAATCAGCTTTTTTCTGTTCACGATAACCGAATGACAGTATCGACATATGATTTGGCACATGACATGCACGTTTAGTGAAATCACCAGAGGACTCTTTAAAATTGTTAAAAGCCAGACGAAGCACCGTTCGCAATTAATGATAATCGATAAGTGTCATATATAGAGGTGGATTTAGTCAGTGAGTACTTGGGCAGTTTACATCGATGGACAGCGTGCATTTAGCACAAGCGCTATGCACAAGCGACCATTAAATTACATCCATTACCAGTAATCCGTATAATCCAATGTTGGTTTTTCCATTTTAGCGTTTTAACAAGAGCGTTACTGTTGTTCCAATTGACTTTTACTCCTTTCAAGCCGGCATTACAATTAGCAAAATGTAATTGATTTTCAGAGGATTCAAATGAATGGAAATTGGATTTTCGTCTTTTTTAATCCGTTACCAAAAATTGTTTAATATGGTACCAAAAATTGTTTCATATGTTACCAAAAATTCTTCAATATGTTCCAAAGTATATCAACTACCCTATGATGATTAGCCTCACATAAATGCCCTTTCTTCCTGGCCTCAACCTCTAACCAAAATTCGCATCCTTCAACATCGTGTCTGCTTACTCAAAGTAAAACAGAGTCGCCGGATGGTTTCCCCGTCACGAAACTGGAATCGTTCAATTAGCTTAAAATCCAGGGCGCTGGCGAGAGTGTTCTTATTAAGAGCAAGCTAAGAGGATTTCCCGAGATAGGTAGTAGTCGGTGCGGTAACTATAGCCAACTACAAGAGTAGCATGAGACTGAGACCCTCGCGGCCTTCCAAGTGGTTAGACGCTTCCACAGTTCCGGTTTTAGAAGAGAAGAACCACCTTCATAGTCCGGAGGCAGAGAGCTGAGTCTTATATAGCTACGCAGGAATATATTTCTTCCACTCAAAAGCAGTCTGCGGTAAACATTATCCCCAGCTTAGAATTCTTTATGTAAATTTTAAGCAGGACAGTTCTAAAATTTATAACTAAAGCTGCGATTAGGAAGAGTAGAAGAAAAGAGGGGAAAAGTCGAGACACGGAAATAGATAAGCGACTAAGTGAGCTTTCCAATGACAGTTTAATTATTAATAATTGTTGAATAGAGTACCTGTATAATTTTGGATGGTTTTGCCTGAAATGGTTCAACCACCTAGTTATGAATTTTAGGCAATAGCAATTTCTTATTTGCACACAAGACACGAATTAAAACACTAGATTCACGATTATTTGAAATTAAGATGATAGGAAAATAATTGAATGAAAAACACAGATTTTAGGGAAAAAGCCTCGAAGGCATAAAAAACCCTTTTATTGAAATTGAATGTGATTATATGAATTTCTCGCGTAATGAGTCATACGACCCATGTACACTTGCTCGCGTAGCAATCTACAAAGGTGAATTCTATGTAGAATTCACCACGAGGGTTTGCTACACTTTAGAGATATGATAACTAAAACTTTAACACAAAAACGAGACGCGAGAATCGGCGTTGGCATCACACACGTGGTTGTTTGATTTTATATGATTTTGTTGATCCGACGAGGGATCTCCGATCGAACAGAGTCGAACGGTTTCCGAACTCTAGGTGAGAACAGGCTTTTTATGCGCACGGGCATACGATACGAGATATAAGCACGCGAGAGCTCTACACGGCACGATCGATTATGATTGAATGCTAAAAAATGTGTACTGCCAACGCCGTTCATGCGCAGGAGCGCTTGTCCTTTATTCTACCGCTTGATTGGTCTATAATCGCGCGAAGAATTAAAATAATAAAATTAGGTTTATAAAAAGTATTGTGACGACGGAACAGTACCCCTTACCTCAAACAGAATTATTTAAAACAATGTTATGTAGTTTAATCAGTTAAATCACAGTGATTATGCGATGCAGTGGGTTTGTAATTATTCGAGATATTTCATGTTGAAATGGCAAATATTTGTTGTTTGATTAATCGAATTCTGGGTGGATGTGGTTTTTCATTTCAGAGTTTACCAGTGATTCACAAAAATGATGTGATAGTTTAGCTGTTTAGTGAAGTTGTTTTTTAAAAACTATGTGTAAGAAAATGTATTTTAAACTCAAGGAAATTTATAATTACGCTTTAACGTATGTTCCAAGTGTTAAGGAAATACCATTTTCTCCAGGCGTGGCCTATAGCTTACGGACTCGAAGATACTGCCACCTTAATTGTTCTAGTACAGGAGTTGTGTTTGCAATTACTGTAGGAATGCTGAGCCGACATTGTGTAACGTTTCGCAGGTCGTGGGGCTAATATGAGTGGCACAGGGGAAATCTGCATCCCACCCAGTATCTCGCAGTGAGAAATGATCTTTAATTACGGCCTAGGAGCAACCGAATGCACTATATCGTCCTCTTCTCTCTCCACTTACAAGCATCATGCATAAAGTGCTCAAACCCTTTTCTTTTCATTCTCTTATTGGCTATGATAACACCTCGGGTTCTCCAGACTCAAACGCCTTTATTACGTTGTAATTTGACGAGAAATTAGTACCTACCAAGATTACGAGTTAGGAAGAAATATTTAAGTGTAATATATTAATATTTATCCATATTAATCATTTCATATTAAAAACAATATCGGTAATTAAAATAAGGCTGGAAGTTTGAAATTTTAACACTTTTCCAGTAATTAATTCCAAATGTTTCAATGGATTTGAATGGGTTGCTTGGGTTGAAGTTAATCTACTGGATATAAGATAAAAAATTACCTTCCTCAAAGCTTCTTTGCTACTTTCGTTATAAAAGATGAAAATTAACATTTTAATTGAAAAAGAAGCTACTTTGAAAGAATAGTTACAGTTCAGAAGTGGTTATTGATCTCGCCTCTCTAAAGGATAGACTATATTGTATTTAAAGGTTTATTCTATAATTGAAGCACGGTTTATATAAATTTTGATAAGTTTTATCACTCATTAAGGTTGAACTGTAAATGAAAAACTTACAAACCCGTGAATTTCACTTCCGATTTTTTTGCTCATTCTGAATCTGTTGGAGATAACCATAGTGGTACATTTATAAGAAGTAGGGAAAGAACAAAACCAAGAGAAAGAGGACCTCTGTGGGAACTAATCCTGCCCAGTGGTACCTCGGACAAAGTTTCTTCAACTATTCTGAGTCGCGGTTTAGTTTCTTGGTCGCGTTTTCCGTGGTTGACTTTATGTGCGCAGGTTCTTATCGTAATATATACGACCTCCAGTAAAAGACACAGAGCTATTCTGGATTCTAATGCATTAGAGGAATTTCTTAGCTAGATATGAACAAGAGATAGCAGAAACATAAAATGTATTACATAATAATTTTGTGAACCTTGCAAAAGCTCAAAATATTGCTCTCAGTTCAGAGAAATGACTTATGTAAGATTTTTTCCTCGATTTTCTCCTATAAAAATGTTTTGTTCGAAAAACACTTTATGCTTGCTTTATAAACAACGATGTCTATCGCCTAAAGCACTTTACTAGAAATATACGAAGCAAATAGTGACGAAAGTATTTAGAATCTCAGTTCTCAAAATAATCATTAATTTCAATAGAAGAATGGATTTTTGTCTTCCTTTATTAAATAGTTAAATGATTTGTTCAACTAAACGGAAGATTTAATCATTGGTATTGTTCGCAATTTTCTGTAAAGCAAGTCCAGGTTGATTATGGTTATTTTCCGGATAAGATCACACAAAAGTATCATGGGACGAAAAATTACGGTTTCGGTGGAAGCGCCCATGTTTATATTTACACACTCATAAATAATATACAAGGTTGATGGAAGATTGCGCTGGTACTTTGGTATTAACAGCGACCTAACATGAAAACTTTACTTTCCTTCAGACATGTATAACACAACGTCACATGGCGTGGGTGGTCTCAACTGCGGGGAAGTTTCGGGCTGTATAAACAGAAGCGTGAACTGTTCTCCTGGTGTGAAACATGACGCTGGCGTTAAAGCGGTATCAGTAATTACCACCATGTTGGCAAACAAAGTCGTCCAGGTTAGAGGAAGATGTTGCCGGCGTCGCGTCACATCGTTCGCGGAAATGTCCACGAACGGAGGGTCGTAAAGTTCTGGGTCCTTGATCTTGTTGAATACGGTACACAGAATCAACCCATAAGTATACACGGCGTCCCGATGGACAACAAATTTAAACTACGCAAACAGACTGACGTATTCCATCCGCTAATTGAGTTTGGTGGAAGATTCAGGAGGAGTAGAAGCCAACAGAAAAAGAAAGAAAAACAAACGAGCTTTTAGTATAGAATAAGAACGAAGTCTATCATTTTTTATAAACGGAATCTAAATATTCTTGATTTACCTAACTCCAACTAAAAATTTGATAATATTTATAATGGTTTGTCAATTTTTTAAAACTCCTTGCACGTGGTATTTCTTACTATTTGTGTAAAGGCGTCTTAGTCCTTTGTACATGACTAAAGCACGCCCGAGGCTTTTTTTTTCAAAATAAAGGGTAGTGGCTTTGTGAAACATCATACTCAGCATTATCGACCTACACTCAGTGCTTCCCTCACACGACAAAAGGGGATACGTCGAGACAATCGATCAACAAAAGCTTGCAGTCTGCTTTCTTGCAATAATGTACACAATTTGTAATAATCCTGGTAAAATCATTCCTTTAAACTCACAAGAACGAACGCGCGGTCCGCGCGCGCATTTACGTTATTTTTTAATATTATATAATTATAATTATATTTTATTTCTCTAATCTTTTAAAATCTATGTTAAACTTCGTGAAAATCTCTTAAAATTTTCAGAAACTTCTTGAGATTCTTTTAAATTCAATGAAAACAATGTAAATTCCTTTTATATCCTTTAAAATCCGTGGAAATTCCATGAGAAACTTTAAAATCTCTTAAATTTCTCAGAAAAATTCTTGAAATTTTACGGTAACATTTAAAATCTCTTTATATCTTTTATATCCCTTAAAAATATTACATAGAAATCTTATCAAATTCCTTGAAATCCTTTAAAATTTTCACAAAATCATTTAAATATCAGAAAAATCTCTCGAAATCACTTAAAATTATTAGAAATCTCATAAAATTCCTTAAAATTTCACGAAATATCCTAAAATCGCGTAAAATTCTACAAAATCTTTTAAATATCCTAAAAATCTATTGAATTTCGTAAAAATCACTTAAAAATCATAAAAAATGGTCATAAAATCCCTCAAAATCATTAATGTCTTGAAATCCATGTTAAAATTAGTGAAAATCTCTAAAAATTTCTAGCAACCCCTGTAAATTTCTCAACTCTTAAAATCTCTTAAAATCATTAAATATTTCATCAAATTCCAGAAATCGTTAAAAATATTACAAAATCTTTTATAAATTAGAAATATTGTTTAAAAACCCTTAAAATTTGACGAAAACCTTCGAAATCTTTGTAAAATCTACAAAATCTTTTAAAAATCATAAAAAGCCTTCAAAATTCCTCATTAAAATTCCCTATAAAGTTTTTAATTCCTTATTTAAATCCCAAAAACTACATATTTTAAAAGTCATAAAAGTACCTTGAAGTGCGATTGAAATCTGATCAAAGGCGTGAAAAATTTATTTAAATTCCCATAAACTTCTTGAAATTCTTTAAAATTCTACGATAACATTTAAAATCCGATTATCTCCCATGAAATCTTTAAAAATTCCATAAAATTCCTCGATTTTCAATGTATTTCGAGTTTAGACTTGGGACAAAATGATTATTAACGAAACCAAATTCAAAATTTCAAATTCAATTGACGCGGAATTTACGATTCGGTAAGTATCAATTGTCGAAAATCACTATCGATACTTACACGACGAATCATCTTTTTAGATAGATTCTAAAACACATATGACAAATTGACAGGAAGTATTCAACATTTTTAAATAATTTTATAATATCTTGAAATCTTGACAATCTTTACTCTGTAAATTCTTTTAAATCATTTTAAATATCTTGAAATCTATTTAAATATTTCTAAATCGCTTGAAATTCATTACAATCATTTGACAACTATTAAAATACCTTAAATTTTCTTTAGATTATTTAAGGTCTGATTAACTCTCCTAAAATCCCTTGAAATCTCTTGAAAATCTTTAAACTTTTTTGAAGTTTCTTGAGATTCTTTCAAATTCTTTAAATCTATAACTTATAACTTATAATCAGAATTTATGCATCAGAAATTGGTGGTAGAGAAAGACAGAAAAAAATGCGAGCCCATTGAACATTTCGTTTTATTACAAGAGTGCAATTCGGTGTTAACTTGAGACAGTACTACATTCTAAAGCAATAATTCAAAACTTTCTTGAAGTATCGTAACGCCTCTGTCTGATTCTCACAAGTGGTACTTGAATGGAGACAAAAAGGCAGTGAGAAATCGTATCTTTCGGTTCTCTATGCATGCAGTGTCCGTGAAGAGCAGCAAATTAATTTCTTTTATTCCGTGGCAAAGCCACGTCCTATGTATCTTAATTTGTAAACGACTACTAATTAAGTGGATACGTTTTCATCCTTTCCCTTATACTCGGTCGTACTTCGTACCTCTGTTACGATGCCTTTTTCCAAGCAAATGGGAGTAATTGGATAATAAAATAGCCTGCACTCTGGAACAATATCTGCAAAAGTGGGAGGGGGCTTCGGATGAAGTTGGTGTGGTGGGATAGCAAAAAAATCGTGGGGGCGGAACGAAACGGTGGAATAAAAGGATTTGCGCTTTATAATCGTGAGACTGTCTGGCCTCGATGAATGAAAGCGGGCGTTTAAAAAAGATTGGGTCTGCCGCAGGATGGTTGCTTTTCTGGCTGGCACACTGCCTACTCGAATCTCTGCCTTTTTCCTCCTTATTCTCACCTTCGTCTTGGTCGTCACATCTTCGTCTTGGCGACCCCATCGTCGCAGTCGAATTCCACCCATTTTTTTTTAAATGGAGCTACAGACCGATCATCCAACCCCTCCCGCAACCAGCGTGATCGGTACACAATTAATTCCATCAATTATGCAGACCGAGTAGCGAAAGCTTCCGCAAAATTGGAGTTCGCTTCATTTTTCATCTTGCAGTCGCTCCTCGACGCGTACGAGACTTCGAATTTATCAATTTCGCTGGGGGAACTTTCAATAAAGTCAGGCCGTGCAGAGGACTACTCGATCCGAGCGGATATCAACTTTTTAGCTTCTTGGCATCACGTGAATAAATTCCGGTTCATAAAATTTCAAGTAATCTCCTTTTTCGAGGGTTCCAATGATCTTCGGTTTTAAAACAGAACAAAAGTCTTAACTCATTTGATAACCATAGTTTTTTTTTTGTTTATTTTTTTTTGGGGGGGGGGGGGGGGGGGAAATTCAAGTTGAACTAAAAGAGGGTTCTTGGCGATTCCGTATATTTATACGAGCGATCGAGAGCATGCAGGTACATGCACAGGGACACTTGAATCGAACACATAAGCCACACTGATCTAAACCAATTTCCAATGGGAATGGAGGAAGTCGGTCCTCGATTCCCCTTTGAGTGCTTGACTTTAAATTTTCCAAGCAATCTGTGAAACTCTTTTCCTGGGTGGGCGAGGGAGATTCGATCGTGTTGCGAGTCACGTATACGTGACACAAATCGAAACCCTCGTGTGCTAATAACAATTCCCTTTCTGAAAAATTCCAAATATCATATTGCGAGAAAAATATTACGATTTTGCGAAAAATTCAGATGCCAATGATCGTGAAAAAGAAAATGCAGAGTAAAAGAAGAAATCATTTGAATACAGGGGATGATCGAGGATTTGAGAAGTTTAAGTTAGGTAGAAGTTGAAAGGAAGTGAAGGAAGTTGAAAGGAAGTGAAAGAAGTTGAAAGCAGTGAAAGGAGCCTCTTTCAAGGTTGCAAGTTCGAGCCACATTCGATCTAGTTCATTAGGGCAGACTTGTGTTGAAGAGTACTCTCGCTTTTTAGGCAAAAAGGTTGCCAGCGAACGAGCTTAATTCAATAAGCGATACCCTGCGAACCCTATTTGCTGGTTTTTGTGTATAATTCACATCAGTGTTACGCCCGAGTATATAAATATTCGTGTTTTATGAGCTTAGAAGGAATGCAAAAAGCGACTGGCTACCCCCACGTGTCTCCGAGCACAGGAAGTACATAACAAAAGAACAAGAGAAGGCTATCCACAATGAATAATGGATAGACGAAATATGCTAAATCTAAAGCTCTATGGGTATAACATGCCTTCCACCCCGCCACCAACTACCCTCAAAGAGAAGAAAAAAAACAGCACGGTTTGATACGAAGCGACAAAAAGCCACTCCTCTTGAGTAAAGAGCAGAGAAAAAAAGTGCGTCTGGAGATGACGTCGACGAAATCGCATCCTTGATTTTGGTGTTCTTAAGTCGTGGAAGAGTGGTTCACGTAATCGCTTTGTGTATGCGAAGATCAGTCGAAAAGCTCCTATCTTCCTCTGGTTGAACAATAAAACGCAAGCTTTTTGTTGGTAAGCCATCTCGGTGTAAACAGACGATTCCTTTGTCACGTGATATTATATACCTACATCGCTCAGATGTTGCCACTTAAGAGTTGGAATCAGAGACACGGAAAACTTCTTTTTACACTGAGCTTTGTGAATTTTCATTTTATTTCATATGATATGCGTATTAAAACATGAAATATAATTCAACTGAAATATTATTAATTGCGAAACAGAAATGAACAATAATAATCTTAGGAGGCGTCAATTGATCAGAGACTAGAGATAAAATTGACGAATTTAATTTACGACCCTTTATTGCTGCCAACGATAAAAGCAGGAAACTATAAAGCTCTCTTTGACCTAGAAATAAATAACGAAAGAGGAGAGATGGCGAAGTGAAGTCCTCTTGTTAGAACTTCTCTTTTTTTACGTTCAGAAAACTCTCAACTGATTGTAAACTTTCTTCCTGGATGAAGGTAATATAAGTACTTCTTGGACAGAATATAATAGAAAAGCAACTCTCCTGTCATCACAATGCCTTAAGTACTGCAGCCCTCTATATTATGGCTGCAAATGTCGTATAAAACAAGTAATAATAAAATAACAACCCTCAGGATCTTCTCAGATAAATTTTACATCAAATAAACGAAATTTATAATGAAAAGTCTGTAAATGGGTGTACGAAATTGTATTTTATAGAAGTGAGAGACGGAATATTCATTAGTGAATACAAGTATACAATTGTTAGGTTCGTTAAAGCATGTTGCGAGTATAGCAGATGGTTTTGTTATGCGGAATTTATCTGCAAAATCTCTTTGAGCCGGTAGTCATTAACGGTATAACCATTCTGAGTTCCGGATTTCGCACCCCTTTCGTGAACTCGCCCTTCGTGAATTCAGTCTCTCAAAGAAAAGAGAGGCGCGCAAATCGTCGCGATTCACTGAAAAACGAGCTTCAGCGATTTTCCGGGGTAGTTTTCCAAGATTTTATGGAACGATAGTCTCATCTGAACATTCCCCTTGCAATTAATACTCAATGGGGCGAGCACTAATCCCGCCCCCTGAATCTCTACCATGATATTCCATGTTTTGTGGAGACTCCTTCCTATTATTGACTTAAACGATTTACGATGCGCTGTATATATCCCGCAGCGATCTATACCCTGCCCAATAGAGAATAATAGATGACACATCATGAGAGAGAATATCAGGGGCCAGATTTATAGGAATTTTTTAAAAATACTTTAAAAGCTTTCAAGATAACCAGAATAATAATACTATTCTTATAAATCTTTGTAGAAAACCCCTTTTCACTACATATAACTTCATTTAGAGGATACGTTTTATTCATAAAATGAAATTCGCAAATGAGTGAATCTAAAAAAAAAAGTGAAAATAATTCTTCGCTGCGCTTCATAACTCTCTGTTCACCAAGGTAGCGAGATATAAATATTTCTGCTTATCGCGGCGAAAATTCAAGCTCAATTGTACGCTTACCAATTGTTTCTGCATTCTAGCAATTGGCATTGTTTCGGCAAACTAGCTGGCCGCTGGTACGACTTCGTGTTAATCCACACGCGTCGTGAATAACGAACGTGTAACTTCTACTGTGTTGCCCTGATTTATGGAAGTATACGCGATAATGCCACTTTTGTATAAATTGCTGTACAAATTCGAGTCAGTTGAATTGTTACTAACGCACATGAAACTATTTTCATTATTAAAAAGCGATTCAATAATTTTTAAGGAAGATAAAAAATTATTTTAATTATTGTTCTCCTCATTCACATTACGTCTGATTAATGGAAGAGTTCGTTCGTCTTTGTGATTTTCGGTGCTGATCGAAACCGAAAGACTCACCTTTAAGAATCGCGTAAAATTTAATGTTTTCCCATCGAAACACTTACGAGTCGTCAACGGGGTTACTCGTATCTTCTGCGTGTGAGTGGCCCCAATTTCTATAATGGTTGAATTTTAGTGCCTATCCATTTCGTGCCGACTCTATTACCGATTTAGTACTGACACTTTAGGACCAAAGGGAAAACGTTTCTCCTCTGCTCTTTTCGGCTAGTAGATTAGAAATTGACATTTAACGTTTTCTGATATCGTTTTTACATCCTCCCAATCGAAATACAACTACGTTTTTAGGTACAAAAGATACGGCGGTCAAACGTGAAAAGCGTGTAAATGGACATAACGTAACTTTATGCTGTTTTTTATCGAGAAATACGACCTGTTAAAGTGAAAATGCCAATAAAAATGATTAAATCTGAAGGGAAAAATAGATCTATAAATATCAGGAATATAAAAAATGTGCGAAAAAAACATCTAAAACTAATTGTCAAATGATAATACAGATATTGAAATAAATATGGATTGATTCATTATTATTGAATTGATACTCTGAGTGAATTATTAGTCTAATATATTAATTCACATGTTTAATTAATGATTACCAGTTGTTGGCATTGTTGAATATTATATTTGATGTTGAGGAAATGAGAATTATGCGTATTTCGTTGAACTGTCACAAACAGTACGTCACATGGGCGAACATTGACGACATCCACTGACTCCCATGTTTCATGGGGTACGTTCGACTAACGGCTGACCGCCACCCAGCGATCCCTACGATCCCCATCATTCACTCTAGGGCCAAGAACATCCCTCTTGCGCCACCCCTGTGGTTCACATTATTTAACTGCGTCCGAGTGCACGACCTGTTGGGCCATGTAATGGACCTTTTATTCGCGGATGCACCACTCCATTGATTATTTTGTTACTGTCTGTTGAAGCAATTTTCTTCTTTGCCGACTTTCAACAAAACGATGATCATAAAATTTCCATTTTTCCACTTTCTGCAGTAATAATCCTTGATGATAATTCAAAAAGTCGTAATTAAACATACGTCCAGTGTGGAAACAAATAAAGTGTAGCTTCTCGTATTTACATGCAAACGTATGCTGCTAATGGTTTTCAGCCCTCCATCATTGTAATTGATGTTGGAGTGCCTTTATTCGAAACGCATTAAAGCCACGGAACTTGTAGCACCATGAGCTAGCGCTTCTCTCATTTCATCTAATTTCTTGTAGCTCCACGAAACTAAAATCAAGTTCCAATTTGTTAGGCATGCATTCAAGACCCTGGTGACGAAATTGTGCTATGGGAAGCTGAAATGTCTTTTATTTTGGAACGTAGGAGAGAATCTAATGCGCGCCTCAAAAACCGTTATTATACCCATTAACACATGAGAAATAATGAAATAGAGATAACGGTTAAAGTCCACACGAATCCACAAAGATGCCGCGCATAATTCTTCATTAGGGTAATTAAATAAATTAGAACCTTCAGGTTACGACCTTTAGTTGACCGCTTCTATACAAAAAAAAAAACAGATCTTGAGTTCCTTGGACTCATAATGATATAATGTCTGTCGTATTTTTGTTTTATGTGGATTGTAAATTTTTCTGAAGAGGGTTGGGAACATTTTCACGTAATGATATAATAATAAAAATAAAGATTATTTTTAACAAATAATTAACTAAAAGTAGAGTACAATTAACTTACTAACGGAAATCTCTCTGTACATACCTGTACGAAAGCATATCCACAAATCAGTATACATATATGGTGTAAAAGTATATATGCACGTACTCGTGACACAGCAGGCGCAACTGTAAACCTGGATGAAAGCACTAAACTCCGTTTACGTGAAATAGCGTCGTTGAAAATTAAAGCCTGTGAACCATTCGACATTGGGCCATCGCGCATATTGGATAATTTAAGAGATTTTTAAATAAAACAAATTCCAGGAACGACCTGATGAAATTAGTACAGGCTATTTGCACCTTTATAAAATTTTGTGTTCACAGATACTATAGTATTTCCCAGATAGGCGTTCTCCATTCTTAAATAATGGTATCCCCTTTTACTTTAAAATTTAACGCACACTGCCAAATTCAATGACAATATCAACAGAACATCCAATTAATCCAGATTGTCGAATCCGAAGATTAAGTAATCTGAAATTCTCTGTTACTCATCACACAAGAGTACATTTGTGGAGTTCAGGTCCATTTTCGGAGCGACAATGTAAAGTGTAGCATGTCACGAAATGGAAAGCGCTTCTTGTGGTTGCCATCGCCCCTTCGAACACGATGAAGCACCATAGGGAGTAATGCAATTAAGACTGGGTTCTAATCGGGAATGCGTTAGCGTAGTCTAAAGCAAATGCTAACGTAACGTTTCGAAACCTATGTTCTGTTCGAAATTACAGTTCTGCGTTATACACGGTAGCTGCAGAAGTAGTTAATTTTCGAATTCGTGAACATCAAAGTGAATGATTAGGTACTATTTCAATCAATAGAAAATTATAGTAGGTATCTACTTTTAATGAAACTCGTTGTTTAACTACATTATTAACCATGTTAATATTAATTATATTAATCCTTGAATTAATGAATGGTAAAGCGAAGATAGGGGGATTATCTAGAAGGCAAGCAAACTTTCCTTAACTACTGAGCCAATGTTAATAATTCACGAGGATAATAATACTCGCAATATAATTCGAATGCAGGAATATTTCGACTTAATTAGGATGCCTTGGTGAATTTCACCGCGGACTCATGTAACGTTTGGTGGAATACCGCACGCATTTACATGGCTTTGGAGTACGCAGACGAAATATGCAAAACAGATTATCTAGGAGACTCTCCAGTGGTTAGGATGGCCACGCTTTACGTCAGGGTTGTCTTCACCAACGAAGAGTTGTTAGATTATTCATTAAAGCTCCCTTTATAAACTTTGTGACGGTTGCCGAAAATTAATAGGTTGCCTTGCTGTGATAGTGCTTTAAATCAAAACGTCGGAAACCTCTAGGCAATGTAAGGTACCTGGACGTTGTACGGTCTACAAATTACTGAATATACCGCCCTTGATTTTACCAACTAGATACTTGATGCATGGAATACTTCCTTGGAAGCTTAAAGTTAAATTGACATGAAAACATATATATATATATATTATTCACCATCCTGTAAAAGACGTATAAGAACCATTTAAATATTAAATCCCCTGTCGGTTGCAAAGCAGTAACTTTTATAGTAACATAAGAGTTTAAGTCCTTTGATTACAATCCTGATTGTTAGGACAATAAAAAAATATTTGGTAATGTAGATCATATCAGTTTCCTACTCGCCATCGACAAAATTCAAGGGGTAGTTGGCGCATAAACACGATTTTAATTTGCTGTGCTGAGGAAACGATGCAGATATAAATTACAATCGAACTAACACCGAATATTCTGGTTTCTAGAACCCTATACGAAATCTCATTTGCTTAATGATCTTGATAATGTATAAGGTTAAATAATGCAGTATTTTCAGCAAGTAGGAATATTGCTGGTACACATTTTGCGCCAAGTATCGTCATAACAATTATCTCAGCAACCTGGGAGTCATGACCGCAGTTTCTACATCTACCGAAGAGCGACTCCTTGCTTTATGCCTGGAAACTCTGCGTCCGGATTTGCATAACCACCTCAGAAATTACAGACGCATACATTAAAGTGGCAACGCATCGCGCTTCGAGACACGTCCGATACTAATTCACTTGACTCGCTATTAATCCGCTAAATACGCCAGTAGGCGCCTTGGGGTTTGCATTTTTGTTAATCACGCTGTTAAGTCGCTGTCAGGCTCTCTCGTGTTTATGTATATCTCTCTCCACTTTGAATTAAATACTCTCGTTTGAATCTTTTTATAAATAAACGAATCGCTTCTCGTGACGTTCATGAACATCGATTTTCTCTTGATAAAATCAGTGGAACAACAAAACAAACTTGCCTTGAGCTTTTATAACTCCTTACGTAAATCTTAATGACTAAGGAACAGCGGATTTGTGTAGATTTAATTTTAAATGTTTATTCGCTCCAATACGTTCTTGCTTTAAATACTTTAATGGCTTTTCAAGAATGATGTACGATACTTTCGGGGTGGAGGGGGTTGAGAAAATGTTATTGTGCGCAAATGTCAATGTTCTGTGTTATAGCTTATTACTATTTTGAAAAATACCCCTTAAGTGAATAATAAACTCGGAAAAGTACGAATTAATTGCAGATGACATTTTTCAATGCCTTATAAAATTGGCATAGTGACAGAAAGATGATTGGAAGAGGGGAGACCCTTGACAACAGACACGCGCATCGCTCGTTTAAATGTAAATGTGCTTCACTATGAAAACGCAAATTCCTAATAACTTTCGTGTCATTCGTGTCCCTTTACGAATGCCAAAAATTCTATTTCCTACGCCCTTTCTCGCGTTTGTCATGCGCGACATGTAAAACCTGTTTAAGCCCCAACGCGCACATTACACACGCAAGGAAAAACAAATATCGCCGTAGAATGATAAACAGTCAACTGCAGTGCTGATAAGATCAGAATTGCAAACATAGTGTAAAGAGGCGATATATCGACCTTTAAAAATTAAAGTAATGCTTCACTCTGCATAGAAGAAACTTGTTGAAAATCTCTTACAAAAATCCGCATTTTCAACAATTTTCAGTTGCATTACTTTCCCATTTAAATTAATAATGAATGCATCTCAAATTCTCGCATAAAATACTAAAAGTATTTTAAAAATCGATCTAGTATAACTCGATTTAACCAGGATTCATGTACCAGAAATTTCGAACATTGAAATATTTAACGTTAAATGTCGATCCAAAAATCAAAAAGGGCATTACAAATTCCTTGCATACAGAATTTTCCCCAATATTTATTTTACCGAAAATAATGTTCATTTCACATAATTTTTTTCTAAAAGTGCGATAAACTGCAATCAATATAAAAATTCGTTCATTTGAACGTGGAGAACTTGAACCACGTCAGGATTCTGAGACTGGGGTTGAAATCTGGTTAAATTACAGTTTCTATAGCTTCTCCTAAACTCCTCCTTCGACCTCGTAAAAGCGCACGAAACTGACTACTCCATACTAGTGCCAAGGTGCGCGGATAGTTGAGCATCTTTATGGAACCCATAGATACGTATATGCAAAGATTCAGTGTTTATGGAAAGAGGGCTCCAAGCCGCTTCTGGCAAGTCAGATTTTATTTCAGCCGAATCACTGGGTTTGACACTTTCGCTCCCACGAGCATCGGTGTTATCCTCCTTACATCCGCTCGATTCACCGGGGAAATTCCATCGTCTATCCACCGACAGTAACGTAAACTTTTTCGAGGAGCTATCTGCAGAGTCGAAGAACTTCGACCTGAGCTTTTGCCATGTAACTTAAGGCAGAGTAGAAGAGGAATGAACCTACAGCGAAGGTCGGTTTGCAGTAGGCAAATAAATTCACACCGGTATCTGTGCTGACCGAATTTACGGACGCAAACACGAGAAAACCTGAATGTTTCTTTTCGTCCCGTGTGGAAAATGCTGCTGTGCAGCATCAGCTCGCGCTGGCTTAAAGCCATCCTGTGAAGCCGTCTTCGAGCTTTTTCTTTTTTATCCTTGCCCCACAACTCTTCCGTCTTCCGCTCTTTGTTTTCTCTTATCGTCTTCATCGGAGAGTGTAAATATGTTTAAAAAGTAACAAGAGGGAAATGGTGAAAGCATTTATGATAGCTGCAGTTTTTCTGCAGAGAGATTTTTTTATGAAAGGTTTTCGTTATATTTCATGATTTAAATGCCAATTGGACTTTATGCTTTTTTAATTCTCGTATATTCTTATATATTCTTATATTTTTCTTCTTATACCTTTTTTCTTTATATTTCAGGTAAGTGTCGCTGACATTGTAGAAAAAAGCCTTAACTGCGAATCTGGAGTGGTAATTACGCATTTAAAATATTGTAATACGTCTTTAATAAAATTTAAGAAACTCCAATGTGACGATAGCAGTTTATGAAACATGTGTTTGCGGAAAACAAAAGAAATCTCTATCCACATTTGCTGAACTCACCCTTGCATTGATTTTCCGTTAAACTGGGATTGGCCTCGCGCCACAACGTTCGGTGCGCCCATTATTTTGTTTGACTTTTTTCAATAATACCCTATGTACTCAACGGATAATAGATCGTATAAAACTCCCGCACATTGTATCACCTGTGCTCACTTGTCCTCGTAAAAAGGTGAAAAGTGACTTTCCGGTTTTTTAGAATGCAGCAAACGAGATCATAAATCGTGTAATAAATAACTCTTCGTGGCATAAGAAAAATTAGAGGGAACTTCTCTTGATGTTATTACTACTTTTCGAAGCGAATCACGTCGAAATTTTTTCTGAAAGTAAAGGCTAATTCAGACATTTTAATTACTCTTATACAGCATAAATGCTGAATAAGAAAAGAGGAATGTAAATCAAAATATAAATTTCGTGGAATTTAAATTCTCTATTGAAATTCTCTACGTGGATATTCTCTGTGTGTAAATATAAAATATATATATATATAAATATACATATAAATTTTTTGAATTAAATTATCCATTGATGTTAAGTATGTCTTGGCTCAGAAGCTTAACCACGTTTAAACGTATTTAAGGGATTAGAGGCTGGAAGTAAAATTGAGTTCTCAGGAATATGAGTGACGAGATATTTTCAGAAGGGATTCATCCCGGATTCCCGGGCGGAACGATATTACCATGAAGTCGAGTCGAGTTCCTTGATAAATGTGACACCACGACGAAGGGCGAAGTTTACCTTACTCTTGAGCTGCCATTAATAGGCGCCCTGGTGAAACTTTTTAATTCACTATCAAGATGCAAATTTTCTTGTTCGGACGGGCAATTTATCCATCCTTTGAGGTAGATGCTACTTGCTAAGTAGTTTAAGAGCAGGACTTTCGCATCCTCAGGATGAACGGCGTGCGATTTGGTCCACGAAACTCTTCTTATCGGCATGCTTTAATCAACTTTTCCACGCAGTGAATATGAATCCTTTTTACTGCCTGAACGCAGTATATTCAGGATGGCCACATTTCCAGGCATTCTTTGAGCTTTCAAGAGATGTTCGATAATTTTAAGGGATTGTAAAAAGTTTCTAGGAACTTAAAGAGATTATAAGGAGATTTTAAAGGACTTCATTAAATTTTTAAAGATGTTTAAGAAAGTTTAGAGAATTCAAAGAATTGTAAGGAATTTTTATGTTCCTTGGAATTATAAAATTATAAAGGATTTTAAGAAACTTAGAAGAGTTTTAGGATATTTTAAGAGATTATATATCAATATTCTCGTGGAATTTTAAGAAGTTTTGATTTCTTTTAAAGTGATTTAAAGGGATTTAAATTGGGTTGAAGTTTCAGACGTCTAGTCTGACGATTTTTTTTTATTTATTTACTGACAGAAATTTACCCAGCGTTTTTGGGGATTTTAAGAGATTTCTTAGAATTTCAAGGAATTTGAAATTTTTAAGAGTTTTTCAGAATTTCAAGAATTTTGATAAAATTGGAATTTTAAGTAATTTTCAGAGATTTAACAATGTTTTATTGCACAATAAGTAATTTTAAGGACTTTTAAGAGCTTTCAAGGGAATTCACGAGAATATCGGGATAGTTCAAGAGGTTTTAATGAACTCCATGAAATTTTGAAATATTTGAAGATATTTGAAGACATTTACCGATGATTTTAGAGATTTTACAGAATTTCAAGTAATTTTAAAATATTTTAAGGGATTTCATTTGATATCTTCTAAATTAGAATAAATTCCTTGAAATTTTTCTAAATTACTTAAAATATCTCGAAATCTTTTAAAAATCCCTGAACCCCCTTGAATTCGTTTGAAATCAATTGAAATTCCTTAAAATCCCTTGACATCTCTTGAAATTCCTTAACTTCACCCTGTCTAAATCTGAATTAGTGAAAAGTAGGTCACTAATTTACTTTAGTGAAAAATTCTACTAATTGTTAGTCATTTTTGACTAAAACTTTAGTGAAAAGTTGAAAACTTACTAATTGAAATAGTGAAATACAACTAATAATTAGTGAAAATTTTCACTAAAGTAAATTAGTGACCTACTTTTCACTAATTCAGATTTAGAGAGCCTAAAATCTAATGAAATCCCTTAAAATCTCTTTTGAAATCTTGTGGAATCTATAAAATTATCTGTAATATTCTCTTAATAATTTTTCAAACTCTTTTTAAAATACCTTCAAATCTTGTTCTTAAACTATTTTGATCTTTTCAAAAAAATGCTTTGAAGTTGCTTAAAATTCTTGAAATCCCTTAAAATTCTAAAAACTTTCTTAGAATCAAATGAAATTCCTTAAAATATCTTTAAATTCCTTAAAATCACTTAAAATCTCTTAAGATCCCGGACAGTTCCGGGAAAATTTCTGCTAGTAAGTGAATAAAAGTAAAAAAATATTTTTTGGAACTCTTTTTGATATTCCTAATCTAATAAAATAATAAATATAAAAAATACAAATATAAAACAAAATAAAAACTTCATCAGACTAGATGTCTGAAACTTCAATCTAATGGGATTTGAATGAAATTGTAAAGAATCTCACAACATTTTTATGATTTATAAAAGATTTTGTAGAATTTTAAGGAATTTCAAGAAGTTTTCAAGAATTTTAAGCGATCTTTATGTATTTTAAGGGATTTTAAAGTTTTTTTTCTGAAATTGTAAAGAATTTTAAGAAGTTTGTAAAGATTTTAAGAGATTTCCAAGGTTGTCGTAATTTTGAGATATTGTTACGAATTTTAAAGTCAGAGAAAAATCAGGAAAATGTCATAAAAATGTAAAAAATGAATCTTGTGACCACCATGACATTGTCTCATCAAAATCAAAGTCTAGAAAATACTGGAAAAGGGAAAATTTGAAAATTTCATGGATTCTGGATGATCACAGAGGAAAAAATTGCTTTCTGCAGTGGACAGCACGAGATCTGTTATCCAATAACGCTGTCGAATAGAAACTGTCGTTCATCAATCGATATTCAAATACCGGAATGACGAAAAGATTGGAAAGAGACAACTTTACGCCCTCGAGGAAAATTGCAACATGCGTAGAGTTATTCAGGAGTCAAAATTTTACTGATAGGAATGTAGCACAGCAATCGTTTGGTTGTATGTATGTACAAGTGGTCGGAACAACTGCGACGTGAACGAAACGGGATGGAGAGCGATGGTGCAAAGCGGATTTCCTAAAGTATTTTACGCCGAAGGAATTTCAGCCAGGATGGTTGCATCTGGAGAGCCTTTCATTCGACCGAATTAATTCAGCACATTGAAGCTTCCCAAAGACTTAGAAGAAATTGTGTGCCTCGTGTGACACTAAAAACATGTAGTACGGCTCAAATGCCTATTAAGTATTAATCATTGGATCATTATTTGATGACCAATGACTTCAGGAACAGATTTGTCCTATGATTTTACTCTCAGCCTCATTCATGGTCTGACTGAAACTAGCCGTTACTACTAGTTCGAACCTTACGCAGATATTCTACTAACAATGTCCAAAAATCGAAAGCAGGATAAAAAAAATAGTTTTATATCACTTAAAGTAATAGTGACTACTCTTTAATCCTGAGAGAATTTATTTTGACTCGGAAAGGATCAGAGAGGATTGCAATGATAGCTTGGAAAATCCAAGACGGTGTAAACTCAAGGTCCGAGGGTATGTGACCTAAGCTTATTGGAGATGATTAAATACCGTGATAACTCATGCCACGATACCGGAGCGGTGATATTTTAAGATTGTTACTAAGGGGTAGTCGCACACCCTTCTTTCTTGCTTTCCCCTTTTATCCACGTCAGACCAAGATAAAGCAGGAAAGAAAGAAAGAATGAAATAAAAAAGGAGAGAAAGACGAAGATAAAGTGAAAGGAAAAAAAGGGAGAAATAGGAGGCCTTCCGTTGGCAGACCAAATCTCCGAGGAGTTGTTGCACAAGTACGCCACGCACGTATCGTCTTTTCCGTCTACAGTCTCTCTAGCTTTTCACCCTCGCCCTTCAAGATCTCACCCTTCGCTCATCAGAGACACCAAAACCTTGGGGAAAGAGTGGCTAGCTTACTGACTTTAAAAGATGCGTTCCAGTTCTCCAAGGAAGGAGTTTCAGACCTTGAATTCAGCCTTTTTCTCTCATGAACAGACTCAACTTCAGTTACGGATAATAACGTTTATCTAGATCTTTGTAAGGCAATGCTTCTAGGAAAAGTGGTAGGAAGAAGATTAAAAGAAGTCTTGGCGAAAAATGCATTTATCATTTGCTCTGCCCTTGACGCCGATTCGTTTATAGTATTTATTTATTTATTTATTTATTTATTTATAGTATCTCTGATTTTAAAAGAGAGATGCATGTATATGGATTTATGGCATCGATTACTGTTTTAGTGCTTGAGACTATTTACATGTGAAACGATTTTGATGGTACACATGTTTTACAAAGAGAATTTACCATTTTGTAACGCTGACATTTATGGCCGATACGTGATAGGATATGAAAGTTTAGTGTCTCACTAAATATCATCAATATGCTTTACTGCTTTTTAACTTTGAAGTATGGTCCCAGTTTTTTTCTTTGGAGCTTCGAAGGGTGCAATAAGGTACGCAATCATAAAAATGTAATTTTTAGCACTCTTCTTGCAAAGCAGTAAAGAAGCGTGCATGTAAAAAAATCCACCCCCTGACGTATGTAGGTCTAATGCATTAAACACACTTTCGAAACAAGAAGTGCGGTTGGAAGCACTTCAAAAGTCATAAAACCTCATGCGAGATGATAGTGTGACTGTAAAGTATATGGTTGGGAAGCAACATACTAGTTTCTCGAGTTTTAAGGAATATTAATGTTGTGGCTACATTTGGAGCTGCATTGCGCATTCTCAAGGCACTCTTACTGCCAACATTGCAAATAAAGATAAATGCTGAGAGCCACGCGACGAAGCATCATCCAATTGCGGCGGTTTCAACTGGGTTAATTAGTAATTATCCACTTCACGGCTACTGTTTGGATAACTTCTTCTCACGATAAAACCGAGTGAGACGCGATTAAGGCGTTAATCGGATAAAGCTTTGCCGGATCTTACTCCGAGTTTGTAAGAAGCAAAACATTCTAGACCTAACATGCGCTTCCTTGGTGTTTCATTAACTTTCGATTAGTTGATTGAAAGAATCCAATCGATAGGTAATCGAGTTTCTTAAAAATGAATATAATTAAATACGATTTTCACATTTAGTTAGTAATCACACATAGTTTAAGGTTGTACCTGTCTAGAAAGCTTTTTCAATTTGTTATAAGCTTATTCCTATCTAAAGAGAAATAAAGAGTTTAAAACTGTTAATAGTTTTATGTAATGAATGAATCGGTAAAGTTCGAGGATAAAGTGCTTCAATTAAAACTTCAAGATTATTTTATTTTCTTCAGAAATTATTCTGAGAGAGGTTGAGTTATGCGCTCATTAATTGCCTGAAAAATGTTTCGTGTCACAACTTTGTATCTAGTGCAATCTTTCATAAATATTTCGATTATAATTTATTCCAACTTGTGTTATAAATACAAGTAACTAATCGTCTTTACGATTTTATTTCGACGAAGAATAATATAGGCTAATTAGCAGAGGAAATCCCTCTAGCATTTATAACTTTCATCCTGCAAAAAATGTTTGCAAAACTAGGCTGACTGCAGGGATAAAGGCGGTTTGTGGTCTTTTAAGACGACTGTGGAAGTAACTCTCTTAAAGTTGGCTCCCAGCCGTAGTTTTCCTGGCGAACACAGTTGGCCGGGAATTAGTGTCACGTAATTAACTCCAACGAATAAATTCGCATTAATACGAGGGTAGGTGGACGTCAGTGGTCCATGGGTCGAGAAACCGAGGGAGAGTTAAGAGAAGACTTGGGTAAAAATCGTGCCTCTAAAAATTATCCATTTAAACGTCGTCCGGATAACAAATGAACCTTCAAGCACACTGGCTTCACTCGGAAATAGTGAAAAGTACTCCAGCTCTTCCCTTTTTCTGTCGAAAGACACTTGATAATGAGAATTACTTTTGGGGTTTTAGTGCAATGAGGAAACAACCCTCTAATATTATTTTGCTCGTTTATATTTTATGAAATAGTAAAATATTTGAGAGTATATATATATATATAGTCAGCTCACGTTAGGCAACCTTGAGTCTAGTTACAAACCAAGAGGTTAGTGAAGTTCCCTGAGGTAGTGGACGGGTAAATGACATTAGATGCACAATCTACAAGACCTAGCTACAAATTGAATAACGGCACCTTGGTTGATACGTATCGTATCTCAGGCCAAGCAAACATTTCCTCTTTCCCCAACTCCTCTCTTGTTCATCACAACCTCCACATCAAGTTAGCTTCCTCTGTCTTATTCTCTCTCTGTACAGGGTTGGTGAAACGTGGCACTGAGTATACGTACGTGACGATGGAATAGAATCAGTGGAAATTCTGAATTAATTCTTCGTTTCAGTGTAAAGTCATATTTTTAACTGTATTCTCGGATTCTAATTGCAATTACAAATTTAATAGCAAATTGTCTAGCATCTTCGATCCTGCGATCTTCAAAGTGGTCGCAGTGCCAAACAAGATTGGATTTTACTAATTAAAATTGTAAAATTGACAGATGAATGAGTCGTCCTTAGCGGGATGATGTCTGGATACGAGTTCCACTCATTATTGCAGCGAGAGCTCGTATAAAGAACCTCTTGATGGTAAAGTAGCTGGACCTGCTATACCGTGTTAAATTTTATTACAGACATTAAAAAAAGCATTTAAAAGAACGCGCAGCGCGTCGAGTGCTTCGGTCTGAATGTCGCTCTCGTAAAAGCGATGCGGTCATTGTCGCATGCGTGGCTATTAATGAAGCAATATACTCTGCACAAATGAACATTTATGAGTTAATTAACGTTAGCATTAATCATGTCTTAAGGTAATCATTTTTCAGTCAGTCTTTATTAACGTAAACCACTTCGTCAGCTCTTTTTTTTTTTCTTTTTGCATGACTTCGTGAAAGCACTCTGCACTTTACGAAATTTTCTCGTGTAACATAAATGCTGAAAGCTTGAGAATAAAGTGAACAACGATTAAATTCTAAAAAGCTTCCTCCACAAATTAACTCAATAAAAACGCAGTTGAAAAAATGTATAGAGAGAGAGTATTTAGAGAAGAAAATTCATGTCAAGTTATAAAACTTATCAAATCATTTGTGTTTTACTTGAATGAAATTCTTTATCTGTGAGTAGAAATGGGCCATTGGATTATATTGTTAAGTGACTTTTATATCATTCCCGAGTGAATACTCTTGCCGAGGGTATTTGCATATGCACTTTAGGTTCGTTACCATTTTTTGCAGACCTACGCGGCATGCAATTGGGTGAACGGACGCAGGCAGAGCTTGTCCAACTCCGCTGTTCGCATTGTACGAAAAGACGGCTTTGATGGTGCCGGCGTCACCGGTTAGCCATTGTGGTGTTTTCGCACAATTGAAACCGCTCCTATATACTTACCGCAACCCGTTAATTCTCGTTTTATAATGCGAGGCCATTGTTTTATAGGTTTTGCAGCCGTATATAGCCCATGCTGAATACACTTCTGTTTGACAATATTCCGCACTTAAATATGTGACTACATTCCCTAATGTCATCTATTGATTTTGAATTCAAAATGCTTTTCTTGTTTATATCAGTCTTATCACTGAGAAAAATAAATTCTTCGTTTAAGGGAATTCCTCTTATTCTGATGCAATTTTTCTCATGGAATATCAAGTTTTCCTCATAATTTTAGAGGATTGTTCTCTTCTAGGAAGAATTTGTATCTTCTATTTTTCTATGTTGTATTGTATGGGGTTTTTGAAATCAATAATGGATTTTGAACTTAGAATGTTAATTCATAACAATTTTTCGAACCTCCACAAAATTCTGAAAACCTTTAAGGTCTCTTAAAATTCACAGAAGCTACTTGATATTCTATGGTAACATTTAAATTCCTAGAAATATTTAAAGTTTCACAAAATATTTTAAATATCAGAAAAAGCCCTTTAAATCCGTTAAAATTCTACAAAATCTTTTAAAATTCTATGAAAAAATTCTGAAATCCGTTAAAATCGTACGAAATCTTCTTAAAATCCTAGAAATCTTTTGAATTTTGTAGAAATCACTTGAAAATTGTTGAAATCGGTTAAAATTCTGCAAAATCTTTTAAAAATCATAAAAATCTCTTGAATTCTTTGAAAATTCCTTGAAATTCCACGACAATATTTAAAATATCTTAAAATTCTTAGAATCTTTTTAGAAAATTTTCTAAAATCTTGTACAATTGCATGAATTCTTTTTAAATTCTATGAAATATACTGAAATCTGTAAAAGTCATATGAAATCTTTTTAAAATACTAGAAATCTTTTGAATTTTGCAAAAATCACTTGAAAATTGTTGATATCGGTTAAAATTCTACAAAATCTTTTAAAATTCTATGAAATATCCTGAAATCCGTTAAAATCGTACGAAATCCTTTGAAAATTGTTGAAAGCAGTTAAAATTCTGCAAAATCTCTTGAATTCTGTGGAAATTCCTTGAAATTCCACGACAATATTTAAAATTCTTAGAATCTCTTTAAAAAATGTTCTAAAATCTTTTAAAATTTTATGAAATATCCTGAAATCCATTAAAATCGTACTAAATATTTTTAAAATCCTAGAAATCTTTTGAATTTTGTAAATATCACTTTAAAATTGTTGAAATCCCTTAAAATTCTACAAAATCTTTTAAATTTGCTAGAAAAAAATTGAAAATCGTCAAAATCCCTTAAAATTATTAGAAATCTCTTGAAATTTCTCTCTAAATAGTGAATTCTTCCCTAAAGATCCTTAGATATTATATTGAGTAATTAAAAATTTGAGAAAAAATTTTGCTACAAGAAAGAAGATGAGGATAGAAGTTGAGTTAAAAGCATCAAAATAGTTTCAAGTTTGATTGAGAAAAGTTATGTTTTTCTATAAAGCGTCTGATTTAATTGAAAGCAATTTACTTTGATGTCGGTCAGCTCAAACGATTTTCTGGTGAAAGTAGCAAGAAAGCGATAGTGGATCAAGAATACAGTTCCTTTTACTCCGTCTTCATTTCCGGAATGCCTTGACGAGTTTCCAAGGTATCTTGATAATCGTCACAATGTAGGAATTCGTGCGCCTAATGTTACCGTTCTAAGCGTGAGGCTGTAGAGCTGCTATCCATAAAGTAAAAAAAGGTAAAAAAAAAACGCGATAGTTTGTCAAAAGCAATTCTCCTACTCTTTAACAATGCCTACATTCTCTCTTTTCACTTCTCGCGCCTTTCCTGCAATCAAATGCCGATTCACCAACCCCTTCATCCCAAGTTGCGCCCATCCAAGAAGCAACAATGTCCAATGCATTTTGTGATTAAAATTTAGAGACTTCGTGTATTTCGGTGTATGAGTCGAGAGAGGATGGTAAAAAAGTGTCTGGGATGGTCTCCATTGACGCGGAGACGAAGAAGATCGTCGAGAGTCATTTCCGTCGACCAATATAAACCGCTAGGTCTATGACCTGTCTCTAAAGTGCCAAGAAAATAAAATTTCAGGCAAACGTGTTGCCAACTCTTCAATTGCATCCAGATGTTTTTTCGATATTACGAATCTGCGCTCGGTTATTTAATATTTTCTCCTATTAAGGTCCGAAGTAGTATTTTAGAATTAAATAAACTGCTGGAAACGAGTTAAATCCTGGAAATTTAAGTATACTTTTATTTTGCGATTTACGACTCAACTTGAACCGCTTTCATAAATCCTAATTTTTACTGCAGGATATTTATCGTTGTCTTCTTTTTTTTATTACAGTTTGAAGAAAGAATTATAATGTTCACCAAAGCGAATTGACCTATTTCACCATTCACAATATCCGTTTAAATAAAATTTTTGTTGAATACAAAAAATGGGTTTCGTATAAATGAAACTGCAGGGCTATTCTCTGCATATGTAACAATTATTCAAAAAGATCAAATACCTCCTTTCATGAGGATGTAAAAATTATTTAAAGAATTGAGTATATTTAAAAAAATGTTTATTATAACAGTCGAAAGCTTTTTGATTGAAGTATTTCATAATATCATCTGAAGTAATAGACTATATAGTACTGTAACTCAAAGCAAGCAGTACGGGAATAAGGACATCTTTGATAAGGGTGCTTTATTCGCCCCACGTAGCTATTCTGATCTGCATTCAAGACTGTGTTCAGTGCCACGGAATAGCACAAGGACGTATACCTATTTGCGAAAAAATCTACAATCTTTAGAAGCAAAAGAGATTCCTATAAACTGATATAAACATTTTCAGCTATTAAATGAATCAAATAAAAATAAAGAATCCCCATACATATTAATGAGTTTATGAATTCACTTCATATGCATTTCTACCATCAAATAATTAAAATCTATCAATTCACAGAAAAAGCTAAATCAATTTTCTAAGCTTTACTCAAGTAAATTAGTGAAGAAATCGTCACTATTCTATTAGTAACTTTTTACTAATTCAGATGTCATCCCACGTCTGGTTTCTATACTTACTGCACCTTCCAATAAAAACATTTCAATTATCTATTTTTGATATTCGCGAAATGAAGGTTCAAAGCAGCTGAACCGAAAAAAAACTCGATAAAGAGACGGGCTAAAATATTTAAAATATTCTAAAGTCCAGAGTAAAAATAAAGACAGAAATATTTGCTTCTGGAAATTCGAGGCTGCTCGAACCCTTTGGGAGATGACATCGAGTCGAGACACTCTTACAAAGTAATACAAATCTCGCGGCGCTAGGTATAAGCTACAATGAAAGGCATTTTTAGGCAGGGAAACGAGACTCCAACCATCAGGATAATGGGTCCTCTTTACCTCGTCGGGTCCTCTTTACCTCGTCGCAAGTCACACAGTCAGAGTGTCGGCGGATCCAGACTTCAGACTTGTGGAAGGCTTTTTAGGGTTTTGGTAGAGCTGATCTTGTGGGTTTGAAAGGTGGCCAGGGGTGACAGGGGGAGGTCTGTGGACGCTAGAATATAAAGGTCGAAGGAGCAATGTTCACCAGACCGGGCTACGAGAGGTGGTATAGCGTTCCACTTGTCCCTCTTCAGCTTGCAAAAGCCCTCCCAGGATTTCGGCGCCACGTTTAAGAGCTGTCGCCTTAGGCTCTGCTTATTCTGTGGGCGTCCCTATTTCTGCTCCTTTTTCTCTCACTAATCCCTTATTTTCATACAAAAATAAAATTCTTATTACCAGCGACCTCGCGGTTTTTCATGCAACTTTCAACAAAGTTAAATCGACTTCGGGAAGAAATTGTTCTTGAAAAAATAAGAAACTACGTCTAAAAATAGTGGATGGAGTGAACAATGTTCTTTGGAACTAATTCCAAGTGATAACAAGGTTACTTCCATCGAAATTGGTGCAAGTATTATTTTAATTTTCCACTACTTTTGAAAATCACTTAAAAATCTGTCTGAAAAAGTGGATCGTGGAAAACAATGAACTGCGAGTGCACCCGTTGGAATATTTGTTTTTTATCTCCAGACCAATTCAGTTCTATCACAAAGTACACTTGAACATGGAGTGCGAATGTTCGGGTGTTTCACGAAATACATTCGCAAGCCGGAAGAAGGTACGGAAGGGGTTGCTGCGAGTAAATGAAGTATATGTAAATAATGAGGGCGGGAATGAATATCAAGGGGATCGTGTCGCTGCTAATGGCGAGTGCAACGCCCGTTGAAGAGGTACCCAAAAATCATCCCAACCTTCCAGCGAGCTTCAGCTGCCCAATTATCGTAAAACGCTCTGCTCGCTGGTACCCGAAATTCTTGAATTCCTATGCAATTTTTCATTATCGTTGGAAGCCGAGCCAGACCATTTGAAAGGAGTGCGCCAGCTTTTTTCTTCTTTTACAACACAAGAGCTTACATTTTTCCATCTCAGATGTTTTATTTGAGACCAATAACAATTGAAGTTTTCTCAAAATCACATCATTATGAAAACGAAGTTTGTTCCAGTACCCAGTTTGTAAAAAAACAGCTTAAAACATTAAAAACAGCTGCTCTGATGCAGTGGAAATTCGTAATTGTGTCTGGGGAATGTAGGAAGTTTATACTTTACTTTGCACTCGTAAAAAGTTGGAGGGCATTTCTTTATTACGATCGACAGATGATTTGTCCTGCGAAGATTCGATATGTCGACGTGACTGAGATCCGTCGTTGCAAAAATACTATCGGTGAACTCGAACTTGGGAAAACTTGGCAGACGAAGAGGAAGTATGTAATGTGTTCGGGACGAGCGCAGCACGCAGATCTGTTGAAGGCAAAGCCTCGACTCGCGGATGTGGTTAAACTACACGATTGCGAACATCTTGAGTTTTCAATTTTCCTCCATGCAAACTAACTTTCATCAAACTATCTCGTCGAACGCCCGACAAAAGATGGTTAAACTCCAAGTAAAACAATTTTCTACCAATATTCCTTCCGCAACTTTAAGTGCATCTAGAATCAAACTGTAATAATCGGTGTGGAGAATTTTAAAAACTCATTTATGGAATAGAATAAAAAACATGTCAAATGCTATGTTTTTGATGCGATCTTAAATATACTGTATAATATCCAACTGAGTCCCTTTCTATGCTTCAAGCATTCAGGGTATAAAATACTCATCAGAGACTCCCTCCAGGGACTTCTCGTTGACAAATTGAAAATGAAAAGATTCTTTTGCGCAGTGTCGCAGTATCTTGGGAAAAGAGTGCATCTTTATGAGAAGTCGTGGAATAAATCGCAGAAGATGTTTCCACCTGTTCTCGATACCGACAAACATGCCCATGTTTTGCGTGGAGAAAGTAGCAGGAAGCACTCGATGGAGATAAGAGTGAAAGAAGGATTGAGTCTGGGTTGGAGGCAGATCGAGAAAAGAAATGGTAGACAGCAGTTGGTGCGAGACAAGGGTATTTTTGAGGGTAGGAGTAGCATTAATATTTCAAGGCCTTTCCTCAGACACTCGATTGAACCTGACTCTTGTCGACGAAGAGCTACATCTTTTCCTTTATGGATTTTGCCTTTGTCTGGTGCTATTCAACTGCTCCTATTTACACTTTAAACGCTTCGTTTTAACGCTTCTTCTATTCATTGTATTTAAGCGAATTGCAATCCCAATTGTAAATATGTATATATATATATATATATATATATATTTCAGGCGTTAATAAATTATGTGCAAATTATTCTACATGAACCCTAAAACCGTCAGGGTCGCTTTACCCTGACGTTAAAAGCTTTCTAGTAATATATTGGATTTGCAGCTTAGTAAGCACTTGTGCATTTATTTTTCTCATGAAACGTCGTCTATGAAGTATTTTTCATGTTATTTGAATAATCTGAATAATATTAAATATTGGCATCCTTTAAAATTGATATCTAACAAAAGTTATGAGCCACTAGACATAAAATATTTACACCTAATATAATTTATACTTTGACAAATGAATGGCATGACAAGCAGTTGTGAAATTTTCTTGCGCGACGTATTTTCTTGACGAAGATATTTAATAGATGAAGAAGAGGGGTTGATTTGACTTCCTTTTATGAGAAGGGTTCACTGGAAAACGTCAAGTCTTTCATTACGGCATAATCTATCTCGATGGCATTTCAAGAGTATTCCTTGAATAAAAAGATATTAAGAGGAAAGTGGGAATGCAGACAAGGGGAATGAAGAGTCGCCATTCTTCTTTATCGATAATCTATGACTATTAATTAGAATTCCAATCTTTCGATTTAAAACGATGATGTTCCCCTCCATATAAAAACTTCCATCACCTTTTTTGTCAGCATAAATGGAAAATTTAGATCTAATATTAGAAGAATAAAAGAGTCTCTACATATTAAATCGATTGAATTTTTCAGTTAAAAATTAAGTATTAAAAATCTGGAAAGTAGTAATAATATAAAGTTATTTCCACCCACAAGAATCGAAACCTTAAAATATAAATGACTGGAATAAAGCTTACAGACAATTGGAAAACGCAGAAACGTAGCATTGCAATTACTTCTGGTCAGTTTGGTTTCTACCGAGGAAAGAAACATAAGCTTGGAAATCGTTTTTCCGTATTGTTTCCAAACTACATAACTAACAATACAGTTTAGTGTCCACTGTGCAACGAGTAATTCCAGAAAATAACGCCAGTAAGAAAGAAAAGGGAAAACTTATCGACCGAATCCTAACCATTCCTTTGCGACTTAGTGATTGGTTTCCACAGTCCATATATTCTTATATATATACAGAAAAGACATTCTTAAGCTTAGAACTTAAGTAAGAAGAGTTTGTTCTTAAGAAGTCGTTATTTCCGTATCATGTCTGACTTAAAATTGCCATTACTACTGTTGTAATTCTCTTCTGTCTCATGAAGCTCTTCAATTGCAATGCTACATTTTGCAAGACAGTAGCTAATTAAAAACACTAATGGACAGTTAAAGAATATATCTAACTCTCCCTTCAACATATTTACAACCTGCGTATATAAAATTACCAGACTCCCAATATTTTCCCGCGTCTTAAAAAAAGAGAGTGAAAATTTCTCATCGTTTGAATTTCCCCTTCGTCAATATATCATACATCAGCACCCATCCTGATAATGATCCTCGAGCTCTGGTGTTTCAACTTCGGGCTATATCCCTGTCGGAAATGATCTAGAGAATAACGGAGATGGAAGCTAAGGGTTTCGCATATATGAATACATTATGAATACATATCAATCACTCCGTTTCATCTTTTTCGCGTAAAGGGAATACAGTCAGAGCCAGACCCTTATAACAGGTTTTAGCATCTTGAACCTTAATTCCATTAAATGTCTTTGAAATCCCGTGGTGAGTTAATTCTAACTCGTTCACTTGCAAGTGAATCCGTTTGATAAAACAGAGTCCTCTCACCACTTAGCTCATTACTCACCATTCCGTTTACCATCACTGTAAAACACTTTCCGACGTTTCGTATCATTGGTGCGTCTGTTTCAGGAGGGTGAACGGGGGTACTTGGAGGGACTTGCTTCAAGGTATGCAGACCTCTTCAGAACGCATTACGGCGATGTCCTGGAACCGCTTGAGGAGCTACGGCGCCACGAAACAAATGCCTCACCGAGAATGCCCAACACTCAGCTCACCACCAGTCATTCACAGCCCATTTACGTGCCAGGGAAATACTCGGTGAGCCGCTCTTCTCTTTCTGACTTTACCTCCCCCTCCACCAACCCTCTTGTTAACTCTTTTCTCTCACTCCGCTTTTCTCTTCCTGCAATTCTTTGATTCCAGTTCTGCTTCTGACGCTAACTCTTTTTCTTCTCGCGCGAATAGTTGAGAGCTTAGAGACAGAAATAAACTATTTATATCCTCTTCCGCCGTGTAGAGAGCAATAAGCTTTAACGCGAAATACAAATGAGGCTTTTAGTAGAGAGAAAAGAATTTTTTTAAAAGGATTTTTGCTTTTTACAATTAGGTGATTTTTGGCTAGGACGAGAGAGTTTTCATGTATTTCATTCGTCAAGGAAAATTTCGAAAACTTTTTTCGAATTCTTCTTTGAAAGGTATTTCAGAATTTAAAAAACGTTTCTCTCTGAAACTGAATCAGTCAAATTCCACTGATTTTCAGTGAATCATTTCTCACAATCTTAATCAGTGAAAGTTCAGTGAGAATCAGTCAAAAGTCACTGAAATTTTCAGTCATCTTCACTAAACTACTAAAAATTTCAGTGAATTTTCACTGATTTTCAGTAGATTTTTCACTGATTAAAATCGTGAGAAATGAGTCACTGCAAATTAGTGGAATTTAACTGGTAATCAGTTAAATTTCAGTGATTCAAGTTTAGAGAGTTAATGAGTAACTTTGAAAACTTTGTCCTATTCAAAAGTCGATGACAGTCGAGGAAAATTTCGGTAATTATTATTTTCAAAGAATAATTATGCAGATTTACATACTCATTCTATATTTTGATGATCAAAATTGAATTTACCTTTTGGATTGACTTAAAATTCATTTTATTTATGAAACTGTAAAGAAAGTTGTAAATTGACTTCCATGATTCCTTAAAATTACTTATTATCCTCTTAAAATATTATTAAATCACTTAAAATTACTTAAAATCTCATAAAATATTGTTAAATCCGATGAAAATCCTTAACATTATTTAATGTACCATAAAATGTTGTTAAACCTCTTAAAATAACTTAAAATCTATAAAATATCATTCAACCGTTTAAAATATGAAATATCATTAAATACATTAAATTTCCTGATAATTAGATGAAATCTCATCAAATCCTTTGTAATTTCTACAAATACCATTATTATTATTATTATTATTATCCAATTAGGGCAAATGAACGCTTCAAAGCACTGCGGTAAAACCTTACAAATACCATAAAACCCAATAAGTTTTTAAAATTGAAATCTCATAAAATCCCTTAAAAGGGATCCCATAAATCCCTTTCTCAAAATTTCTGAAAAGTCCCATAAGTTTTGTAAAATCTCTAATTTTAACATCCTATCAAATATCTTGAAATTCCTTTTTTCGTAAAATCCCTCGATATTTCTTAAAATTATTTAATATCCCAAAAAATCTCGCCAAATCCCTTGAAATTTCTTAGAATTCCATAAAATCGTATCTAACATTCGTAAAATATCTTATTATCCTCTAAAATTCAAATAAATTGCATAAAATCCTTTGAAATTGTTTAAAATGACTTAAAATCCTTTTAAATAATGTTAAATCTTTTAAAATACCAGTAAATTTCTTCAAGTACTTAGAAGTTCTATGTAATTCCTTGAAATTACATTAAGGGCCGATTCCACCAACTGTGATTAAATTTTAATTCTTGATTACTTAAGTTAATCAATACTTTCGTAGACAAATTAAGGATTTAATCAAGGATTTAATCACAGTTGCTGGAATCGGCCCAAAATCCCTTAAATATCTCTAAAATCTCAATAAATATCGTAAAATCCCTTTAAATTCGTTAACTTTGATTAGAATCCCATAAAATGTCCTTGAACTAAAAAAAAAAATTATTTAATGAACCTAAAATTGTTAAATTTCAATTTAAAATCCCGTAATGTTCTACCTTTTTGAATATTATTAATTATTCATGCAATGATAACCGTGCGCTTCATCATGCATATAATATTCCTAATTATTGATTAATTGAAACGGTGAATGTTTAATAATATTATACTTTTACCTTTTGTAAATTTATCGTAAAAGTTACACTTATGAAGTGGTAATTGCATTAAAATAGAGAATATTACTCTATTTTCAAATTGAATGCAGAAGTTTTTCAGATATTCCCTATATATCATTAATCTCTTTGACGAGAACGATGGATTTCACGAACCTCTGAGCAATCCTATTCCAACTTTTACAATTCAAACGCTATATCCGAATAAGCAAGTCATATCTGAATCATTCGTGTGGGGGATGATCGCCTCAGGAGTTTCTTACTCATCAATCGTAGTATTCGCAACAGTGCTTTGTAAGCAAAATACAATAAATGAGCGAACGTTGTCCATTTTTGTTCAGCCCTCAAGCTGCCTCAGCGACAAGGAGGAAGACGAAATCTATGGCTTCGGATATGGGGTCTTTGGTCGTCAGATGCTGCAACAGAGACAACAGAAACTCGCTCTTGCCACACAAAATAGTACGATGAACACCGCGGCAAATCAGCCCACATATCAAAGGTAAGAATTCTCATTTCCACTATCATTTACATATTAATTTATAATAAATAGTCATTCAGGAATCAGACATTAATTACTTCATGAGAAAAAAAAATGAAGACTGGTTAATTGTAAATTTTCCTCAGTTTTTACCCAAGTTCTATTAGATTTCTTCTACCTCCCTTTTCATTTTACTCTCTTATCTAAAACACGATCTCCACTTGATTCTCGGCATCCTGATGGTTTAATTTACTGAGAATCGTTCCGCTCGTATCAGGGCAACGATTTTTGGCTGTGAATTCGTGCTTACTCGACGATAAACCCACCACTTGGTTGAGAATAGAGTTGCAAGATAGAGGCACAAATGGATGAGGCAGAAAAAAGTACACAAAACCAGAAGGAAAGATAATAAAAAGGGATGAGGTTCGTGGGTATGACCCGGAAGTAGGAGAAGAAAGAGGAAGTCCCTCAAAAAGTGGCAACTGGCTGTATGCTTATCACAGCATAGGACTCAACTTATAAGGTCTGAGAGTCTGCTTGCTTGCGTGTAGAAGGAAATAGATAATACCTGAGAACGATAATGGAATTTAATAAAGCTCGCTTATACGATTCTCCTCTATTCCTCTGTGACCGAACACCTTGCGAAACATGTTTGCTTCTAGCGTTCCTAGCCTGTTAATTAGCCATTAAATATCAAACAGCCGGCGTGGCACGCAGATGGTAATTCGGTATGTTGTGCGAGAAATGGCCAATTATGTATAATAAACAGAGTGCGAACCACGTGCAGTCTTTCCACTTAAACAGCATTGCTGCATTAATGAAAACCTATATTTTGAAATATTAGAGTTTCAATCATTTATCTATCAGTAATCAGTGGGTTAATAAGAATTTTCGTGCTCTGTTCCAATAAATTTTTATTTGCAAGACAGTTTATTTGCAACTTGGACAGTTTTCATTAAAATTAACTTATTGGCACTTCGAAGTGATAAAGTGTCATTTTTCGTAGATGGGAAAGAGAATAAATTAAGCGATAAATTAGTCAACAGAGATTTCAACTCGTAATATTGATGTCCACTGTGGCCCATTTTGTTATATGTATATATGCATCGATTAATGTTCATCGATCGACTCTTCAATACGAGAACAGTAATATTTCGCGATGTAATTCATTTGCGGCGTCAGCTCATCCGATTTAACGACTCTCGCTATTATGTACGTCACAATATTTTCCGTTTTAATAAATTGATCACCTAGTTGAAAAATTAATGACGGGTAATTATAGTATTTAATAAAACATTGTTGGGTATGTGAAATAACGATTATTAGTTTGAAGACCATCGGTGGTATTATAACGCTTTTAATATACACACATATTGATTAAATCACTTGCCTACGCTGTCAGTAGTCATGACGCGGTTTGGTCAGACAGTCTATTTAAACTTTCAACTTTTAGTCTTTATAGAGATACATAATATATAGAAATATACAATATATAGAAATGAAAATCGATTGTCTGGTTAGAAATAAGATGATCTGAAATAACAATTAATTTTCTGTTAATCTGATAGTTCTGCTTTGCGAGCATTCTATCTGTTAGCATCAGTCCCGTTCGTGATAGTACTCTAATCACATTAATGCAACAAACCAAATACCTGGCATACCTAAGCCTTCATCATAATAGTTTCATCCCTAATCGTGTCTATAACAATGTCAATTCAAATGTGCACGATTATTACTTCCCAGGTGTGTAGCATATATACCTATAACATATTTCTGCATATAGTGCTTCAGATTCGAGTCTAATGTAAACAGACATTGCTTTGGGAATAATATTATTATCTCTCCTTCTCTCTCTTTAAACATTATCGTACTTTAATAACATCAGCATCTTATCTTGCAATTAGTGGACTCTTACTAATTACTTCAATATATCTCACGGGGAAAACTTTTGGGACAGACTTCAAGTTCATTGGATGCCAAATATAGTTTGTCTAATCTATTTGATTTAATTAGGCCCCTATTAGGCCCACTTGTGTCAGGCTAAAGTCCAAATGAGACCATGTAGTGGAAAGTGCCATAAGAAACTAAGAAAACACCATCTGTATTTGAATAACAGTAGCTGAGATGAGAGATTATTTAGCAACCAGCAGGAGAGATGCTAGTGGAATCAAGATCAATGCTCCTTCAGCAAGGATCACTGGAAGCAATCGTCTATTACTAGCAATGCAAGTGGCAGGATTCGCAACTCGGTTTCCCTATTGAGATGTTAGCTTTTCGTCAAAGGATCCTATTAGTATGCGGTTAGCAGTCCATTGCTAACTATTACCGATTCCGTAGCTTCTCCCCGAGTAGGTCAATCACGTGGTCGACCAGCATCACTTTGAAGGCCAATAAGATGTCTCTATTTACAGATTGTACCTCTTGATAGGTGATTGCTTCAAAAAGTTAAGATATTCATTTTATTCGATTCTATTTTCAACAATTCTACTGATAAGAAGCCTTTTTCCATTTCCCATGTCCAACTTATGGTTGCCTGAAAAAAGATCAATTTTTCATGTCCACTAATATGGGGAATTACTGCAGTAATTCCTGACTTTCTGTGACTAACTACATCTCGGTAATTATAGTCTTTTAAAGCCCAGGGTGTTTACCTACATGATGTGTATGAATAATATCTTCCTTTCCTCTTTCTTTTTATTTTTCTCTCTCTCTTTTCTGCTACGTGATCATTCCTGGTGTATGCAAAACGTGCACATTAAACACTCACACACGACTAGAGCCCGCGAGGTGGACACCTGCATACAAATGAACGAATCAAGCCTGTAATCGTTGTTCAATTAAGTACACTCGTCGTTGATAAACCACTTTGATCTCCTGTTTTATTCGCGAAAAGCTACGTGAAGGTATTTCAAAGTTGTTATATAAAAGTTGAATGTAAAAATACTTTGCGGGGTAATAAATTGGTCAGTTTTATATTTTAGACATCAGAAAATTATTTATTATTATCATTATTATTATTATTATTATTATTATTATTATTATTATTATTATTATTATTTAGCAGAAAATACAATTATACGTTGCAGGCCAAGTACCTAAGAGCAATTAAAAATTTAGTAAATCGATATTCTAAGTCTTTAAATAAATGAGTGATTTCAAGCTCAAAATATCCAGGAAATAAAACGTTTTAAATTGCAGACTCTGATTGAAATATCTAAAATACAAAATTGAATATAAAGAAAGAACAGACTGGATATTTTTTAATTTTAAAATTAAATGTCCCAAGTTTCCACTGAATCAATATTTCAAGAAAAATACGTGTTTTATCAAACTAGAACCTCGACTAGAACTTTTGTTTATATATGAGCACTGAATTTCAGGTGCATTCAAATTTCTCGCTGGGAGAAACACGAGGCAAACAGATGTTATATGATACAGTCGAGTGCATCCATTTATCTCAAATTAAAGCGCTACAACCCGGTTAATAAGTTTAATAGACTGGTGTTTTTCCCTGTGCAGCAAGTGTATTTTCCCTGAAATCGTAGTTCTGAGCACAGTGCCAAGTCTGGATCTTCTGGCTTGCAGTGGTAAATTAAGAGAGAGGAAATGAAGGAGGGAAGGGAGAAAGAAAAAAAGAGTAAAAAGGATAAATACTTGAGGAAGGAGTGAACAAGCGACTGAGACGGGAGGAGAGAGTAAAATGGGAAATAGGGGAGAAAGAGAGAAATAGAGATCTTTGGCTCCCAGTGACTAGCTAGGGAGCCAACCAAGCAGTAGCGGTGCTTTAATTGTTAGCATATTTTAACCGTAATTTTCTCTGTTCCAGTTGTCTGAGCCCGAGATCCGCGTTCTTCTACGAGTTCCCGCCTAACGGTAAGTTGGCTGACTACGTAAGGTTCATTTGTCACAGTTTAAAAGATATAGCGCAGAAACGAGCTTTTCTTTCCATCGAAATACCCTGCATATAGAGTTACTCAAAAAAAGGGAAAATTTCAAAGTGGCTGATGCCGTCTTTCAAGGACTTCTTGCCACTGTAAAAAAGCTCTTAAGAAAGTAACATGCGTCTTCATCATCATTACTGTGCGTGTACCCTATGCGCATAATCACTCTGTTGACAGACTTGCAGGATGGAAAAAAAGGATGATGCATGGAAATCTAGAAGTAAGATAAATTAGGGAGTTAAATTTATATTAAGAGAATCCTTTTTACAACTGAAGGTACTTTTTTCTTCATTGTTATTCAGATCTTTAGTAAATTGAATGAAGAATTGGATGAAATGAATAATTGTTGAAAGTATTTCTTTAAAAATAGAGTGTGTTTCTCGAACCGGGAAATGGGCATCATTATTTCATAGTAAAGCTCCTATAGTTTGGTGTACTTTCGCAAAAGACAGAGAGACAAAGACACAACTCTCAAGAGGTAAAGAAAGACTTTAGTAGTCGTCGAGTGACACTCACAATAAAATATAAACGATACTACAATAAAAGGCTCACAAGCCAACATGGACTGCAACAGGCCGGTTCTCCCATCTGCGGAGAATTTATTACTGTCCTGAGTGCTTGCATGTGACATGTCAGGAATACGCATAAGGATAGACTTGCTACGCATAAAAGACGACTGTCATCTGCTATTACAAGTTTGAACAATATTCCACTAAGGTTTCTAAATCTCATTTCATTTTATATCAGTTTCATGCTTCTGTTCCCATGACATATGTATACTTTTGTGATTTATCACTGAAATGTGATTAATGAGAAATTGGGAAAATGTTGTTTGCCATGAACTGAATAATCTGTATTATTATCGATTTAAAAAAAATATATCTAGAGAGAGAGAGAGAGAGAGAGAGAATAAAAAGAAAGTTTATGAGATTTTCGAAAGATTGCATCGATATTAGAAAGCACGTAGAGGAATGTGGAGGCAAGAGTAGAATCAAGATGAGAGAAGGGAAAGAACCACTCGACAGAGGAATTTTTCAAGATATCGAAAAACACTTTAGATCCCATATTGTGGAGATGACTGGAGTCACGAGGGGAGGTCACCGTTGATATTTCATTTCTATTGACTCCTCCAGCGGTTCCAGCTACTCGTGGCCCCATTCCACGGTTCCACTACCACTCGGCTATGAATACATAATTGAGATCTAACTCCACCAAGAAATCCCCTCATGCATATATCGCAAGCAGCCCTTAAATCCCTCTTTCTAAAATCTACAACCTCTTTTTTCCACTGGGTTTTTCGGAAACAGATTTTTTATAATAACAGCTTCACTCTCTAAACTTGAATAACTGATTACCAGTCAAATTTCACTGATTTACAGTGACTCTTTTCTTACGATTTTACTCAGTGAAAAATCTACTGGAAATCATTGAAAAGTCACTGAAATTTTTAGTAGTTTAGTGAAGATGACTGAAAATTTCAGTGACTTTTGACTTATTCTCAGTGAACTTTCAGCGATTAAAATCGTGAGAAAAGAGATTTTAATCTCTTTTATTTGTCTTATTTTAGGGAATTTTAATATTCTTTGGGAAATTTTCAGAGATTTTAAAGTATTTATGAGATTTTCAGGGATTTTATGGGTTTTTATAGGATTTTTAATATTGTCGTGGAACTTTAAGAAAGTTAAAGATATTTCTAGGAATTTCAAGAGATTTCAGTCAATTTTAAGGGATTTCAATAAGCTTTCAATAATTTTAAGCAATTTTGAGGGATTTTCAAGTTTCTCGTGGAAGTTTACGTGATTTTCAGAAACTTGTAGGAATTTTAAGAAATTTTGACATTTTTTAAAGTGATTTTATGAGATTTTAATTTTCCTCGTGGAATTTAAAGTGATTTCGAGAAATTTTTATGATTTTTAAGAGGTTTTAAGAAATTTTAAGGGATTACATAAACTTATAAGAGATTTTAAACAGTTTGAAGATATTTTAATGGAATTTATTATTTACCGTGAAAATTATAGATAATTTCAAGAGGTTTCTAGGAATTTTTTAAGATTTCCAAGAATTTTAAGACTTTTCTAGAAATATCAAGGAATTTCAAGAGGTTTTTGTGACTTTTATTCACTTTCATGAATTTTACGTAATTTTACATGATTTTAAAGTTTGCCGTAGCATTTTCAAAAATTTTAAGAGATTTCTAAAAGATTTCGTAGAATCTTATGAGATTTCAAAAGATTGTATGTCATTTTAAAAGATTTCAAGTGAAATTTTGGAAAAGTTTCAATATCTCTGTTATTGAAAATTGATTTGCATCTTTCATAATTTTCTGCCAAGTAAACTTATCTAGAAGTCAGGAAAAAGTCAGGAAAATTGAAAAATTGAATCTTGTGGCCACCGTGTACATGTATTGGAAAAACTTGAAGTTAAATACGATAGTTCCGTCTTGCTGTAATTACTAAAACCTATAAGTATGATCAGAACGTTAATCAGTTTATGGGAAGTGCGCGTTAACAGTAATTCTGTGTAAGAGGTGTTGATTCCATTGTAGCACTTAGCAGTTCCATGGTGGGGAACCTAGCTCAGCATGTCGAGGTTGCTTGCTTACTTGCCTGCCTGTCTGCCTGCATGCTTGCTTGCCGATCTCACATCGGTGAAAGTACATACAACCCTTGTATGTCTACACAGGAACAAGGGCTGCGTTTGTCCTTTGGGAGCCTGCTTACACTTACACAACTTGATATATATACTGTACACCGTTAACAGAGCCTAAACTTCCTTTATGAATACCTTAGTTGCACTAAAACTCTATATCCTCTTGATGCTGCTTCAAGTTCTTCGCAGTTTAGGTTCTACATATATATCTTGCTAAACTATTTCATCTCTGAACAATTACTATTTATAACAACAGAATTCTTACATTTAAAGATGGTTTTTAGATTTTGTTGACTTGGGCTTTTTGATACTCTATGAATTAATTCGGAGACTGACGTTTTAATTATTCTTTTCTCCCACAACAAAAAATCGGTGAAGAGCGAGCATACCAGTCTGTTGTCCGACTTTTAACACAATTATTTGAAATAGATTTTGCACTGAGTTAGAAAGCTTAATTAAGTCCGAATGCAATCAAGGGCAACTTCATTAAGTGGAAAAAGGCCTGGATTGGCCAGTGCCTTATTGGAAGATAACGAGATTTTGTTAATTATACCGAGTTTTCGATCACTTAGGTCTGTAGCCCAATTTTTTTGTCACGGTATATTTTCAATTCTCGCAGAAACGATCAATCACTGACAAAGTAAGCTTCCAATATGCATTGCCAGTCATTTTCAACTATTACCGTTCATCATTCCCTGCGCATTAAACTAATAGGTCAGTTAGATCAAGAATTCATTTTTTTATCAGCAGTCTCGTATTTTTTATATTTCTCTCCCTGTAAATTTTGATAGTCCAGTTTACTGCACAAATATTCTCGCATTTCACGTAAAAAGTTGAATGGCGATCTTTGATAAATTAGAGCCGTTGATAAATTAGATTCGTATGCGGATCGGAACGTCCATTTCTCTAAAAGAGAATTGAGCTGAGATTTATGACGGTCATTAAAACTCTTCGCGGCTCTGCTATTGAGATGCTTCACCAAGGTATCCAATTGTTCGACTTTTCGGCTGAGCTCGCTCTTGAGAAAAAATTAAAATTTTACTCATTCAAGTTGTACTTGAATTCCAAAACTAATTGAAATTCTAGATATTCAAGAAGTTGATCAAACTCTCCTTACTAAAAAGTAACTTGCGATTTCCATGCGGACTACTAAAAAAAGTAAAAGCTTTTTAGTAAGTTTTTTTGCTTGTTCTTTTTCTAAAAAATAATGATTGGAGGGGAATGGAATAAACGAAAAGCGATTCTTCTCACAATAAAAATGCTGAGCCAATGAGAGTGGGCATATCCTTACGCGATCGCAAAACTGATAGTCGCAAGAGTATTCCGTGTATGCAAAACAGTCGCAATTAAGCGAAGGTGATTTGCATGAGTGTATTGTTTAATGGCATATGAGCAGATGGGCGTTGGGCAAGAGAATGCTAGGGGGCGGGAGAGAAGCACCAGTGATGAGTTCGCGATAATTCGATTGCATTCCAATGGCTCTGGTCCAACGGGCAACGACCGACTGTTATCTAACTCGATGTAGTCCCATAGTAGTTGGCTTATTCCCTATAGTTACTTTACTTTTCGAATTACCAAAGCCCTACTCGGAAATACTGTAACACCTGATTAGCCTTCCAATCCGAGGTATACTTTTTCAAAGAGATAAAACAAAATTTTTATATCGACTTTTAAAATGATCTCATTTAATTTTTGGATAACGTAGAACTTTTTATAATACTAGCAGATCAAAACGTGCGCTCCGCGCACGATTTTTTATTTAATTTCTTACAACTTCATGTCATTAAAAAATCAAATATAGAAAATCTTAAAAAATTTGTGAAATCCTTTAAAATTCCACTAAATCTTTTAAATATTATACATATCTCTTGTAATCCTTTTAAATTTTAAGAAATTCCAAATGTTTTAAAATTTTCAGGGATTTTAAGAGGTTTCTTAGAGTTTTAAAAGATTTTAACGAATTCAAGCAATTTCTAAAATTTTCTAATTTTTTCTAAATTTTCATGAAATTTTAAGGGATTTCAAAAGGTTTGTATGAATTTTAAAGGGTTTTTAGGAATTTTAAATGAGGTTCTGGAGTTTCGAGGAATTTAAGGATATTTTAACAGATCCTCTTAAAATCCTTTAAAATTCCATAAAAAGCTTTTAAATCCTTTAAAATTACTTTTAAAAATCAAAATTTTTTTTAATTCTTACAAGCTTTTTAAAATTCATTAAAATTTCACTAAATACTTTAAATATTATACATATCTCTTATAATCGCTTTAAATTCATATAAACCTCTTAAAATCTTTTAAAATCCTTTGAAATTCCACGAAAATATTTATAATTTCTTAAAATTTCTTTCAAGTTTCTTAAAATCCTTTATAATGTAACGAAAATTTTTAAAATCCCTTAAAATATATAAAATCTTTTAAAATTCCCTAAAATTCCACAAAAAAATTATTTTAATCGTTTTTGTGGATTTTTAAGTGATTTCAAGAGGTTTTTGGGAGTTTTAAGAAATTTTAACGTATTTCGAAAGTTTTCCTGACATTTTTTTGTACCATTAGTTAGTTTGTCAACTATTGCAAAAAGTTTACCATGATTGAGTTTCATCAACTTTACACTTATAATAATAAATATTTTTCAGTAAAACTAAGTATTTTAGCTCCATTTGTATGAAATGGAGATAAATGATCTGATTTTATCAAAACAAATATTTATTATTTATTAAATATTTATTATTATAAAGAATGTATAAGAGTTACGTAACATTTCTTTAAATCCCCTTTTCCCCCTGATTGTAATAGGGCAATAACAGATTATTTTAAATTCTCCCACCCCCGTAAAGCATTTGCGTAAGACAGTCTGCTCAATAGAAATAAATCATTTTTATAGTTTGAAAGAAGAAACTTTACTCAAAGTCGAATTGTGTTCAGGTTTCTGCAATTCCAGTTATATTATTCTCAGGTATTCATTTTTTGTAAAGAGAATTAAAAATACAAGATAAAAAACAACATAAAGTAAAATTTTGCAAGTAATATCACGTTCTAGAAAAACAGTCTTTATTAAAAATAAAGTACAGACCATTTGAACTCACTTTTTATTATCAACAATCAAATTTTGAACCTACGAATTAGGGAATTTTTGGTGGATTTCTTTAGTTCCAAGGAAATGGGATGAGTTCCAAATTAATTAGGGGGATTAAAGTTTTTGGGGTATCTTTTAGCCTTAAGAAGACCTATTATCTATAAAATTTTGACCCAATTAGGGTAATTTTGATGCATTTTTTAATATTGAAAGATACAAAATGGTTTATTTCGCAATTTATCATCAAAAGTTGAGATTTTCACTCTTTGTGAATATCTTTGTTTAGTAACTACTTTAACTCTTCTTTCATGTAAATTCATTCCTGGATTGTTCAGAATTTTTAAAATTCATAGACTTTAATCGTACACCTTTCTTGGGGAACAGACTGTATATGGACGACCTCTTAAGGGGGTAATTGTTAATACTTCTCAATATACACTAAATTTCGTAAATTTGTTGCGAATCTCACCTTAAGAGGAATGTAATGAACACAAAATTAGTAAAGTGTGTGAGTTAAAGTTAACGGGTTAACTCGAAGCGGTGTTTCCAATGGTTTATACGAAATGCATGTTAGGCGAGGCAGAGGGGTGAAAAGAGGGTGGAGGGTGTGAAAGTTGGAGCGACTCCAAGGCATGCACGTGGATAGTATCGTATGCACGGGCGGACTTACTTTTGGTTTGAAGAGTCTCGACGAGAGCCTCGTCATTGTCTATTCTTCCCTATTTGTCACGCCTTTAGTTTACGGGCACACACTAGTTACTATGGCGACACCACAAGGTGTGACACGCGTACCTCATCATCCCTTTCGACTTAAAAAGCAGGGATGTACTTATACGCGATATAGTGCATCCGACACTCTATTCCTCAACTGCATAATGTCACGTCTGCATTTTTAAAAATAATTTACAGGTGAACGGTCTCATAAATCTAAATTAATATATATTTTTATATATATTAATTTAGATGTTTATATATATATATATATATATATATCGAAATTTAAATTAATATATATATATA
>UCOH01002053.1:2067-98206 GCA_900474275.1 Synergus japonicus
ATTGGAATCTTATCCGAAGCTTTCGCCAGGGTGATTATCATAACATTTTCATTACAGAGTCTAATTATTATTGTGATTAATTACTCGCTGGTCGCAGCTCTGTGGAAAAAATTCACTATTCTAGAATTTCGATTCTTTAAGAACAAAAAAAAATTGAAAAAGCCTTCAGGGAAGTTTACATGGTACAGAATAAATTTTCCGAAAAATTATATGGCTGCTTGCAATCTGAACAGAATAATATTGAACAATACTATTTTCTTCATTTCAGATTGTGGGAGCGAATCATTATTACAGACGCAAGTGATCGTAAATTCGAAGTATACCCTGAAATCTCATTCTGGAAGCGCGTTAATGTTCAACTCTTGATGCGAGACAGAATTGCGTGGGCAGGTATAGATACTAGATTGACTAGATACCACCTATTAATATGATTCGTAGTCTCCTCGTGAACTTATCGACAACATGGTTCTCACGATATGATAGATTTTGTGCCAAGAAATAACTTTTGTTAATGTTGAGTCAGTTGAGTTTTTTTCGACTTTGGCTGATGAATTATTCTACTCAGGTTCTGTTCGATCCACTAATTTTTAGAGATCAGCAATTATCGAATAATGCATTTTTACAGGAGCTTAAGTTTAACTCGCGATTATATTTTTTTCAGATCTAAGATTAGGAGATAAACAGTTAAAACTCTGCAGTCAATTGGTAATGCAATAAGATCTTTTTACAGTAAATTGCAGAAAATGTGAAAGCCACTTTAGGAGGCGGTTGTTGTTTGAGCGTTGATAGAGGCTTATTTTTACTTTCTAGTGGATGACGTTGTTTAAACGTTGTCTGAGGCTTATTTTACTTCATAGGGGGTCAAGTTTTTTGTGCTTTGCCTGGAACGAGATCCTCTATTTGAGCGTACATAAAGGATTATTTTTATTTTTTGGGGGGCTCCAAGCTGTTGTTTATTTGAGGCTTATTTCTGCGTCTGAGGGGGTCAAGTTGTTATTGCGCTTTACTAAAGGCTTATTATTACACTCTAGTTGATGAGGTTGTTGTTTGAGCTTCACTAGAGGCTTATTTTTACTTCATAGGGGGACTAAGTTGTTGTTTAAACTTCGCTCGCGGCTTATTTCTATTTCTGAGGGGTCAAGTTGTTATTGCGCTTTGCTAGAGGCTTATTATTACATTCAAGTTGATGAGGTTGTTGTTTGAGGCTTATTTCTGCTTCTGAGGGGGTCAAGTTGTATTTCTGCTTTACTAGAGGCTTATTATTACACTCCGGTTGATGAGGTTGTTGTTTGAGCTTCACTAGAGGCTTATTTTTACTTCATAGGGGGACTAAGTTGTTGTTTAAACTTCGCTCGCGGCTTATTTCTATTTCTGAGGGGTCAAGTTGTTATTGCGCTTTGCTAGAGGCTTATTATTACATTCAAGTTGATGAGGTTGTTGTTTGAGGCTTATTTCTGCTTCTGAGGGGGTCAAGTTGTATTTCTGCTTTACTAGAGGCTTATTATTACACTCCGGTTGATGAGGTTGTTGTTTGAGCTTCACTAGAGGCTTATTTTTACTTCATAGGGGGACTAAGTTGTTGTTTAAACTTCGCTCGCGGCTTATTTCTATTTCTGAGGGGTCAAGTTGTTATTGCGCTTTGCTAGAGGCTTATTATTACATTCAAGTTGATGAGGTTGTTGTTTGAGGCTTATTTCTGCTTCTGAGGGGGTCAAGTTGTATTTCTGCTTTACTAGAGGCTTATTATTACACTCCGGTTGATGAGGTTGTTGTTTGAGCTTCACTAGAGGCTTATTTTTACTTCATAGGGGGACTAAGTTGTTGTTTAAACTTCGCTCGCGGCTTATTTCTATTTCTGAGGGGTCAAGTTGTTATTGCGCTTTGCTAGAGGCTTATTATTACATTCAAGTTGATGAGGTTGTTGTTTGAGGCTTATTTCTGCTTCTGAGGGGGTCAAGTTGTATTTCTGCTTTACTAGAGGCTTATTATTACACTCCGGTTGATGAGGTTGTTGTTTGAGCTTCACTAGAGGCTTATTTTTACTTCATAGGGGGACTAAGTTGTTGTTTAAACTTCGCTCGCGGCTTATTTTTACTTTCTAGGGGATGAGGTTGTTTAAACGTTGTTATTTTACTTCCTAGGGGGTCAAGTTTTTTGTGCTTTGCTAGAGTCTTATTAATACACTCTAGTTGATGAGATTGTTGTTTGAGGTTTATTTCTACTTTTGAGGGGGTCAAGTTGTATTTGTGCGTTGCTAGAGTCTTATTAATACACTCTAGTTGATGAAGTTGTTGTTTTAGAGTTGCTAGGGGCTTATTTTTAGAATCGAGAGGGATAAGATTGTTGTTTAGTGGCTTATTTTTTTAGTTGAACGACGTTGTTGTTTGTACTTAGCTGCAGGTTTATTCTTTTGTTCTAGGGGGTGAGATTGTTGTTTAAGCGTTTCTAAAGGCTTACTCATAATTCACAAGAGGGGACAACTTGTTTTTTCAGCTTCGGTAAAGGCTAATTTTTACTTTCTAGAAGATGAGATCATTGAAACGTTGTCTGCGTCTTGTTTGTACTTCTAAGGGTGTTAAGTTTTTGTTTTGTGCTTTACTGAAGGCTTATTTTTACATATACTTATTTTTAGTTTTTCGAGGATCTATGTTGTTGTTTGTGCTTTGCTAGTGGCTTATTTTTAATTATTTTTGTTGGTTCCAGATTTTTGATTTTGTTATTTGAGCACTGCTGGGGCTTTATTTTTATTTCATCTGCCCTTGAGATTGTTGTTTGAGTATTGCTGGAGGCTTATTTTTACATTATAAACGATGAGGTTGCCAAAAAATTACTCAATCCTTATTTTTAGTTCTTAGAGGGTCTAGGTTGTTTGTGCTTTACTAATGGCTTATTTTTTATTATTTTTTATGGTTCCAGATTGTTGTTTACGTTTTGGCTTATTTTTACTTCACAGGTTGTTTTTACTTTGTTGGCGACTTATTTTTAAATTATATATGGACATGAGGTTTTCGAGCGTTGCAAGAAGAATTACGTTTGACATTGTGAAAGATATCATGTTGTTTCAGCGTTGTTGTGAGGCTTATTTTTACATTACTAGGGCGTCGAGGTCGCTTTGTACGATTACGAGGTGGCTTTTTATTCCATATTTTAAGACGACGATGATGATGATGATGATGGTGCTGTTGTTGTTCTTGTGAGAAGATAAATATTTTGTGCACTCTGCAAACTGCATCTTGAGAATCAACAACAACTTCCTTGACGAATCTGTCATTGACACCCGGAAACCTAACCTCAAAGCATGCGACATGCCTTTTACACACTTTAGATGTAAGACTGACATGCTGGTGCTTAGAGAATTAGCGTAGACACCGTCGTAAGGACGCGATTCGTTATACCACGCTGCCTCCGAGGACACATCTCACACCGCTCGCATTAACATACGCGAAATTACACGGGAAGAGACACGGACGTCCATCCTACGCCAAGACACCATGAGGTATCTTAGACGCGACTAATTTCAGCACTTAACCGGCAAAAGGGAATTTCCATGGACACGGAATGTCTAGAAATAATCAAGGCGCGGATTAGGGATAATTTGTATGCTGGGAAATCAGTGGGAAGGTGGGGGAAGTCCAGATAATTTATTTTGATGAGTCATAATGGAAATAGAGGCCTCATAAACAAAAGAGACAACTTCCTTAAGTGGATATAATATCATTTTTAAATTACAAAAATAACTATCTTTCTTCGTTCCTGATTACAAATAAAGCTGGAAATATTCTGCTGGAAATTTATTATCACCTGGCTATCATTCCAGATAATAAAGTTATTTGCTTCTCTTTACTTCAATTGAGAAAGCCTTAAGAGTTGTTAAAAAAAAATCTTCACTCAATTCAACGATGTCAATGGCACTCTGGGATTCAAGTTCTTGAAAGTCGACTAAGGTCCGGACGAGTTGGTTGCTGTTCGCTGAAAGTACCATTTACTCTAACGACATTGAAGACATTCAATCCTGATATTCCTCTTGATTTCCGCACTTTCTCAATGCCATTCCGATCGGTATCGGACAAGAAATCGTTTCCCTTTCTTCTTCAGTGGCGTGCAGTGGCTTATACTCGTAGGAGACGTGCATGCAGTATATGCACGTGCGTGTACAGAAAGGTCGTATTCGTGTAACGCAGCTTGCCCATAGACCATTCTTCGAGCATGCGACATTGAGTCAAGGTCACCAGTGACCGTACGTACGTACAACACAAAGAAACAAGCCAACTTCGAGTCCTATACCACACCCATTCAACAAAGATTCCTTTCGTTTTGCAATTTGAAAAATTAACACCTCTCTCACTCGCAGCCAACAGACGCCCATTCATTACACTAAATTGTTGGCTTTCAGTCAAATTGTATCAATTCCATCAATCATTTTAAATGATTTATGTGATTCGAGTCAGATGAGGTTGTTCGAGCTCTGCTTTTGCTTTCCTTTGATCGACTTATTTTTATTTTAGATAGGAATGAGTTTGTTGCTTGATTGTTCCTAGAAGTTTATTTTTAGGGAGATAATGTTTTTTGAGCATTGATAAATGCTTATTTTTATTTTCTAGGGGATGATTCTGTTTTAACAGAGTTATTTTTATTTTTTAGGGGGAAGAGTTTGTATTTTGAGCGTCACTAGGCTTATCTTTTATTTTTTTGGGATGAGTGTGTTGTTTTAGTATTAGAGGCTTATTTTTATTTTCTAGGGGGTCGAGGATGTTGTTTAATTTTTATAGAGGCTTATTTTTTCTTTCTAAAGACTTATTTTTATTTCATAGGGGGGCTAATTTGTTTAAACTTCGGCTTATTTTTAATTTTAGGGGGTCAAGATGTTGTTTATACCTGCAGGTTGCTGTTTGTGCGGCTTTTATTACGAATAGGGGTCGATGTTCGTGTTTGAGCATTTCTAAAGGCTTATTTTTATTTAATTGGGGGTCTAAGTTGTTTAAACTACGGCTTATTTAATTTGAGGGAGCCAAGTTGTTTGTGCTTTTTCAGACGCTTATTATTCCTTTCTAGGGGGTCGAATTTGTTGTTTAATTTTTATAGTGGCTTATTTTTTCTTTCTACAGGGGGGATGTTGTTTATTATTTGCAGGAGGCTTATTTTTATTTTTAAAGGGGTCGAGGTTGTTGTTTGAATTTTGAAATAGGCTTATTATGACTTTCTAGGGGATGAGGTTGTTGAATGTTGCTAGAGGCTTATTTTTACTTCATAGGGGGTCGGAATTGTTGTCTGAGCGCTTCTAAAGGCTTATTTTTATTTCAAAGGGGGGTCAAGTTGTTTAAACTTTGGTAGAGGCTTATTTACTCTTCCTAAGGGAGTGAGATAGTTGTTCAATCGTTTCTGGTGGCTTATTTTTAGTTATCTACTATAGAATGATGTTGTTGTTTGAAGATTGTTCAATTGCATTAAACACTGACAATAATTTATGAGATTTGATCTCCTGTCATAAAAGTACGCCTTAGATGCATCAAAGAGATTCATGTAAAGAAGCATAGAAACTTCATTACAATCTTCCACGTCATATCTTCTACAGAATTATGTAATTTATTATTTTGCACTTCACACATAATATCATGCTATAATTTTTCGCCTTTGATTTATTTTAATTAAGAGCTTTATCACTTTTACTCGATTGTGCAAGTGTACATGTTGAATTCTCATAATTAAATTTAAAATGTCAGATACAACAAAAGAAGATTAATTCTTTTCTCATAAGTTTTTTATCGTACAAATCTTATAACTCCATCCACGAGGTTCTGTTGTGAACCTGCCACGAGAAAAGATGAGAAGAGACATGTAATCGGAAACTTTCACTTTGCGGATGCCAATCGTGAGAGTAGACGTCATCTTCTGCAACTTCAGCAATAATCAACTTGTTATATAACTTCCTCCAGCTGCTCGTGACATCCAGCTTTTCTCCGTTTATGATTGGCGGAAAAAACCCGCGAGGCTTGTCTTTATTCCGTTTGCATCCTACGAAGAGGCTCTGTCAAGATTCATGAAAGCTGTACTACTATACGATTATACCACTATACTATTGTACTATACTACTACACCACTCTACCTTCATCTTCTATTTACTCAAGGCCTAATTAACGGTTAAGAACAATTCAGTGTTCAGTGAATTTTGCTTTCCCACGCAATTCTAGATTTTAGCTGGTTTTATCCATCCATTTATCCATCCATTTCCATGATAAAATTATTATCAAACGTTTAGGTGACTCTGATATTTATAGGTGAAAGTGTCGTGACGCTGTCGCTGAAGGAAAATTAGTTTCCTTCCATTATCTGTGATTTATTACTTTTACTTTTTAGGGATATGATATTACTTTAATCATACTAGAGGCTTATTTTAACTTTATAGGGGATGAGGTCGTTCAAAACTTAGCCTGAGGCTTATTTTACTTGCTAGGGGGTCAAGTTGTTTGTGTTTTCCTTGAACGAGGTTCTCTGTTTGAGCGTGGATAAAGGATTATTATTTTTTTTTGGGGGGGGGGGGCTAAAGGTTGTTGTTTATTTGAGGCTTATTTCTGTTTCTGAGGGGGTCAAGTTGTATTTGTGTTTTACTAGAGGCTTATTATTATACTCTAGTTGATAAGGTTGTTGTTTGAGCAATGCTGGAGGCTTATTTTTACTTTCAGGGGGGTCGAGGTTGTTTCTTGTACTTTAATAAAGGCTTATTATGACACTCTAGGGGATGAGGTTGTTGAACGTTGCTAGAGGCTTATTTTTACTTCAGAGGGGGTCGTAGTTGTTGTTTTAGAATTTATAGGGGCTTATTTTTAGTTTTCAAGGAAATGGGGTTATTTTACACTTTTCTAGAGGCTTATTCGTTTTCAAGGGGGGTCGGAATTGTTGTTTGAATAATGGCGCCGGCTTATTTATAATTTTAGAGGGGCCGAGGTTGTTGTTTGTATTTTAATACAGGCTTATCATAACTTTCTAGGGGATCAGGTTGTGCTAGCGTTAATAGAGGCTTATTTTTACTTCATAGAGGGTCAAAATTCTTGTTTCAACAATGCCGGAGGCTTATTTTTACTTTTAGAGGGGTCGAGGTTTTTTTTTGTACTTTAATAAAGGCTTATTATGACACTCTAGGGGATGAGGTTGTTGAACGTTGCTAGAGGCTTATTTTTACTTCAGAGGGGGTCGTAGTTGTTGTTTTAGAATTTATAGGGGCTTATTTTTAGTTTTCAAGGAAATGGGGTTATTTTACACTTTTCTAGAGGCTTATTCGTTTTCAAGGGGGGTCGGAATTGTTGTTTGAATAATGGCGCCGGCTTATTTATAATTTTAGAGGGGCCGAGGTTGTTGTTTGTATTTTAATACAGGCTTATCATAACTTTCTAGGGGATCAGGTTGTGCTAGCGTTAATAGAGGCTTATTTTTACTTCATAGAGGGTCAAAATTCTTGTTTCAACAATGCCGGAGGCTTATTTTTACTTTTAGAGGGGTCGAGGTTGTTTTTTGTGCTTTAATAAAGGCTTATTATGACACTCTAGGGGATAAGGTTGTTGAACGTTGCTAGAGGCTTATTTTTACTTCAGAGGGGGTCGTAGTTGTTGTTTTAGAATTTATAGGGGCTTATTTTTAGTTTTCAAGGAAATGGGGTTATTTTACACTTTTCTAGAGGCTTATTCGTTTTCAAGGGGGGTCGGAATTGTTGTTTGAATAATGGCGCCGGCTTATTTATAATTTTAGAGGGGCCGAGGTTGTTGTTTGTATTTTAATACAGGCTTATCATAACTTTCTAGGGGATCAGGTTGTGCTAGCGTTAATAGAGGCTTATTTTTACTTCATAGAGGGTCAAAATTCTTGTTTCAACAATGCCGGAGGCTTATTTTTACTTTTAGAGGGGTCGAGGTTTTTTTTTGTACTTTAATAAAGGCTTATTATGACACTCTAGGGGATGAGGTTGTTGAACGTTGCTAGAGGCTTATTTTTACTTCAGAGGGGGTCGTAGTTGTTGTTTTAGAATTTATAGGGGCTTATTTTTAGTTTTCAAGGAAATGGGGTTATTTTACACTTTTCTAGAGGCTTATTCGTTTTCAAGGGGGGTCGGAATTGTTGTTTGAATAATGGCGCCGGCTTATTTATAATTTTAGAGGGGCCGAGGTTGTTGTTTGTATTTTAATACAGGCTTATCATAACTTTCTAGGGGATCAGGTTGTGCTAGCGTTAATAGAGGCTTATTTTTACTTCATAGAGGGTCAAAATTCTTGTTTCAACAATGCCGGAGGCTTATTTTTACTTTTAGAGGGGTCGAGGTTGTTTTTTGTGCTTTAATAAAGGCTTATTATGACATTCTAGGGGATAAGGTTGTTGAACGTTGCTAGAGGTTTATTTTTACTTCAAAGGGGGTCGGAGTTGTTGTTTTAGAATTTATAGAGGCTTATTTTTTCTTTTCAAGGGAATGGGGTTGTTTTAACGTTTCTAGAGGCTTATTCTTCTTCAAGGGGGTTGGAATTGTTGTTTTAGTAATTCCGGAGGCTTATTTATACTTTTAGAGGGGCCGAGGTTGTTGTTTGTATTTTAATACAGGCTTATTACAACTTTCTAGGGGATGAGGTTGTTCTAGCGTTAATAGAGGCTTACTTTTACTTCATAGGGGGTCTAAATTCTTTTTTGAACAATGCCGGAGGCTTATTTTTACTTTTAGAGGGGTCGAGGTTGTTTTTTGTGCTTTAATATAGGCTTATTATGACACTCTAGGGGATGAGGTTTTTGGACGTTGCTAGAGGCTTATTTTTATTTCAGAGGGGGTCAGAGTTGTTGCTTTAGAATTTATAGGGGCTTATTTTTACTTTTCAAGGGGATGGGGTTATTTTAACTTTTCTTAGAGGCTTATTCTTCTTCAAGGGGGGTCGGAATTGTTGTTTGAGTAATGGCGCCGGCTTATTTTTACTTTTAGAGGGGTCGAGGTTGTTCTTGTGCTTCAATACACATTTATTATGACTTTCTAGAGGATGAGGTAGTTGAACGTTACTTGCGGCTTATTTTTACCACACAGGGGGTCGGAATTGCTGTTTGGACAATGCTGGAGGCTTATTTTTACTTTTAGAGGGGCCGAGGTTGTTGTTTGTATTTTCATACAGGCTTATTATAACTTTCTAGGGGATGATGTTGTTCTAGCGTTGATAGCGGCTTATTATTACGTTATAGGGGGTCGGAATTGTTGTTAGAGTATTGATAGAGACTTATTCTTACTTCACTGGGGGGTCGGAATTGTCGTTTGAGCAATGCTGGAGGCTTATTTTTACTTTTAGGGCGGTTGAGGTTGTTGTTTGTACTTTAATAAAGGCTTATTTATGACTTTCTAGGGGCTGAGGTTGTTGAACATTGCTAGAGGCTTATTTTTATTTCAGAGGGGGTCGGAGTTGTTGTTTGAGCAAGGCCGGCTGCTTATTTTTACTTTTATAGGGGTGGAGGTTGTTATTGTTGTTCCTTGTGCAATGATAGAGTATTATCTTTATTTTTTATAGGGTCCAGGTTGTTTTTTGTGCTTAATTAAAGGTTTATTTTATATTTTTCTAGGGGGGCCGAGATTTTTGTTTGTGCTTTGCTCCAGGCTTCGTATTTCATTTTAGGAGATGAGGTTATTGTTCGAGCGTTGCTAGAAGCTTATTATCACTTCTAAGGAGGTCGAGGTTGTTGTTCGTGTATTGATAGAGATTTATATTTACTTTCTAGAGGGATAAAGTTATTGGAACGTTTCTTAAGGCTTATTTTGCTTAATAGGGGGTCAGCACTGTTTTTTGAGTTTTTCAAGATTTTGTTTTTAACTTTCCACGGGTATTAAGTTGTTAAAACATTGCTATTCGCCTTTGGCACTACTATACCCTCTACTATTCTCTCTAACTTCATCGATATTTGTGGGAGAAAGTGTCGTGACGTTGCTGCTGAAGGAAAATACAATTAGTTTCCGTGTATTGTCTGTGATTCATCTTGTGGCGGGATTCTACGCGAAATCTTAAGCGATTTCGCATCTGAGCGTGAGAATATACAGCAATTCGTTGCGGAATAAGTATTATGGGTTCTGTATAGTATTCTAAAATTGTAGAATTTAAGAGCTTACAATATTCGTGATGGTATTTCGGAAATATTATAACGTCTGAGACAATATCAAGAACTGAATATAGTCAAAGCTATATTCAAAGGAAAATCCAGCAATTAAAATTGTATTCTGTAATAGCACACACACACTATATTTCTCATCACATTTCTTAATACTGGAAATAGTTCACATTACAAACCCCTTTCCTCTGAGTGGAGTCATCGATTCCGTGCATGGCAAAGTGAAGTAAGTGAATCGGCAAGAGGGGCAGGGAGGGGGGGCTTGCACAACGTTAGGATAGCAGAGGGAACACTACTTGTACTCCCGTCTAATGAATAGTTGGCTCAGAATGCAGCCTCGGTAAATGCTGAGAATTAACCGCCTGCTTCTTGACATTTCGCTCGGAAGAAGATGCTGCTCTGCTCTCTCTTATCCGACCTCTCCCGCAGGGCTGTAATCTAAGGGAGCCGGCACGACTCTGTATTCAAATGGAGGATAAATTGTAGTACATTTAAACGAAACATATTACTCTACTTCACTTAAAAAAAAGCATAGCCAAACTGCCATTACATGTTTTTCTGACAGCAAACATTTTTCTGATTAAGCAGGCCAATCAGTTATTTTATCTAAAAGCTCACATTTTTTTCGAAAATCATAAGGAAGACATGTCTAACTTATTTCAGAGGTAGCAGGAGTTGGAACAAGACCAGTAGCAATGCTAGAAGAATTTATTTCCAGCAGGATGTTCAGTAGGAGGAGCAATTGTTGGAGCTTCAGTAATTGCATCAACTGCCGGATGTTTAAGGTCAGCAGGAGACCCTAAAGGTCGTAAATGAGGTCAGCAGGAGGTCCTAAGTTTCTAAAATATATTTCAGTCAGAGATTCAGTCGGTGCATCAATTGCCAAAGGTTTTAAGTCAGCAGGATGTTCAGTAGGAGGTGCTACTTTTGCTGTTTCCCAGTGCACAGCTCGTTAAAACTCATTTAACTTTTTATACAGTTCGATTCATCCTTGCCGGCTTCTTTAATTGTAAAAGAAAAATAAGCTGCTCCTCAGTATAAGAATTCAATTAAAGGGCTTACTCATTTCAGAAATATTAATACCAGTTCCTTGCTTCTTTGTTTGACTATAATTATATTTCTATATCTTTCTCTGTCTCATCTACGTCATATATCGACCTCGCCCGAGTTTCACGTTTGTGACTTGTTTGCTGCCTTTCAGTAGCAATTTACTGTTAATGGAAAAAGAGGCGACTCGTGTATATAATATTGATATATGGCAATTTATTGTTAATTGAAATGCAGCTAATCAATTCACGAGAGTCTAACTGGTATCCTGATTACTATACCTCACTCTATAAATTGGCAATTTATAAACGGTGCGACCTTTGCTCCTGTGCTAAATACATCTCAAGGACGTTTGAATCGTCTACACTTTGAAAAGACTGGGGTGATCAGACTTGGCGAGTTCATTTTAATTCGATGCGTCCTTCCAGGCCATCTATGTTAATGCCAAGTCCAAATAAGGGGATTTGTTCAGGCGCCAAAATCACACGTGATGTACGACTATTTAAGAATCAATGGCCTCGCAACTTAGTGCAAATTTGCACGCAAACGCAGAGACGACTTTTTTTTAAAAAAGATACGTATTTCAAAGGAGACTGTGTGTTCTTTGCTTCACCATAAATTTAAATTTTAAATTACATTTGAAAAGCCTTCGGAATGGAATTTTAACTTGTACGTTTCTGGTTACAGAAGGCCAAACACACTTTGTCAAAAATATCAGCGATTTAAAATTCTAATCCAAATATAAACTAATATGTAATACCTAGTTACAAGTTCTTCATAAAACGGAAAACAAAGGTTTTTTGTTTGTTTTGTTAGAGTTAGGATAAAAAAAATTTCCTGAAATTACTTCATCTACGTGGATAGAAATTTGTAGGTAAAGGTGAATCCGAGAAGATAACGTACATATTATTAGAGCCGAGCGATCGTTCAAGGGCCAGTAAAGGTCATACGTCCTACCCACGCTGCAGGTTTGGTATAATTACCATTTTATTGCGCGCCTCGCGTATTAGTTTGTAGTAAACTGGTCTCGGTGGGTGCACGCTGTCCAATAAAGTGAAAGCGAACGCATTCGAGTTGCCGCTTTGTCGCAAAATAATCGTCGGTTCAAGTTAAGTGCTCGTGAGCTTAACAAGAAGGAAGCATCCAACATGAGCATACAATAATTCCCAGTCGACGAAACAGGGCGTAAATCGCTTCCCCGGAGGCAACCACAGAAATTGCATACCGACATAAATTCGATTTCAGATGAGAATCAATTATAACTCCTTCCAAACGCCAGCTACCAGCAGTACACCTAAACCATTCTGACACCTCAGTAATGTAACTTTAAATTTTAACCAAGATACGCTTAATCTGCGGAGTAAAATATTTGTTTTGATATCCACTTTTAATTAAGTCTCGATTATAATTTATTTTATTTAAGATAATTTAAATTAATTGAAGGATATTTCCTGCTTTACCTTTTATAAAGGGCTTGCAATTTTAAGGAGGAACATGAGCAACTTTTTAATCGAATTTTGTATTTATGATTTCGGGGTGTCTAGAGGAACAGAAAAAAACTACTGCGCAGCAAAATTATTATATTTGTCTTTCAATCTTGTTTGATTGGTTGCGTATTCAGTCGGTAGCGCCACTTTCCCTCCACTTGGTTTCCGAGCCAATCAGAATCCAAGTAGAAGGGAAAGAAGCTTCTGATTGGTTCTGATTCCGCTTCTTTGATCAGCTGCGTTTAGCAACCAATGAACAGCGCTTGTTCCCCTCCACTTGGTTTCCGATTGGCTTCGAAGCCAAAAGGGATTCGAAGCCAATCGGATAGATGAGAATGAGGTGCGACTGTAAAAAATAAAAATTCTTTTAAGACGTGGTAATTTAAGTAATCTCAGAAATCATAGTTCCATTTCTTCTGAAGATGACACTCTTAAGTAATCTTTTAATGAATCCAAGAGAAGTAGCGCGACATCTAAGAATCGTCCATTTCACTTGAAATGGATATGTTGCTTCGTAAGTAGTGAATGAGGTTACCTACATGCAGTCTAGAGAAAATATTAATATCTGCGAGAGGCAGACGCATAACTTAGAAAAATAAGTGCGTCCAGTTATGAAACCTTTCATAAGTCTACGTGTGTATGGCTGTTGGGTGCAGATCACATGGAGTCATTCAAGTCTGGAAGCGAGTTGCAAAGTGAGCATAGCGCTAATTAAAATGTCTATGCAAATCCTTCTAATTGAAGTGTCCGTACCTATAAATTTCTGTTGGTGCGCAATTACTGTCCTATAAAATTCTCGGCCGGGATATTCGCGCATCCATCTATGGCTCAACGAAAATGAAGGTCTTGATGCGCAAGAAAACTAGACGGGAATAGCCGTGTTTCCGGCGCTGTATTTCAGCTCGTCCCGCGTCGAGGGAAGCTTTATGGTAAGTGTTCAATGAGCGATGGCGCTTTCGTTAATGCATGTCCGAGTGCCGATTAAGACGCGAGTTATTCATACGTGCGTGTCCGGCTGCTAGAATTATAGGGCAGGGAGGCCAATAGTTATCTTCGGGTTTAAATTAGTCCGGAAAGTGGGAAACGTTGTTTGGTAATCTCCACGCGTGACTTTTCGCTTATTTACTGTATCGGGATGTCAACCGAAATGCTCATGTGAAATTCCACAACCTTACCAATACACCACCTACAATTTTCCCACCCAGATAAGACTACGAGTTTAGCAAACATTCGGACTAAGAAGTGGATGTGTACTAATGTACTTATTGCTGAGCTTATTGCACTCGAGCGTGTACCAACTGTTTCTTTTAAAGGGGCATTATCTCCTCCGAGAGGATCGTTAGGCTTGTGTTTTTTCTGAGGGTGAGTTTCAGTTAGCCCAAGGAATTCAGGAAACAGTTTGGATAAAGGAGAACATTGTCTTTCTACAGAGGATCGATAAGGATCTGCAGCTTCGCAGTATCCAAACCAAAGAATTCCATTCCGATCTAATCCGAAGGAAGTTATCAATCCTCTTTAATCCGTGCGTCAAATTCAAATTCAATCAGCATGAATCTGAAGGTCACTTTACAATCCTTTTTAATCCTTGGACCCCAATTTGAATGAGCCTGAAATCAATCGAAATGACTTACAATCCTTTCTAATCAGATAGGAATCCTCAGTTCGACCTCGGGCTAAGTCGGATGCATTCTTATTTTGACTTCGAATTAAAGCGGATTAAATCGGATAGGAATCCCTGTTGGAAAATTGAATTGGTTCGCATACAAATTCCGGAATGAAATGGATTCAAAGTGACAGGATTTTTCCTATTCGAAACTTTCGCCAGGGATCGTAATCAAAATTTAAAGTGGAAAGTCACTTTAGAGCTTATTGCATGTCGATCTAATTCCGAGGAGCAGAATAGCGTGAAGCAGAAAGCGATTGTCAAACGTGTTTTAAAAAAAAGTTTGTGCAGTAGGCTTAGCAATACTCCACGTGCAAAATGCAATCTTTCTTTTGACATATTTCTGATGATGATAATTAGCCGCGGAGTTTCGTAAGCGATTATGGTAAACGATCTTAAAATAGTTTCAAAGGTCTGCACGATTGGGAATATTAATTTGTGTCGTGCGATCAGAGTTACGCAACGATGAGAGTCTCAAGATTTTTATCTCATCGCTCAAGCTGGCAAAGAGAGGCTGGACCAATTTCCATGTAAATCGAACTGACTCGAGATGCAAGAACGCTGTCTGCTGGACTGTTACGATCGCAGAGAAATATCTTTCTCAACTTCTTACGAGTCCTTTTTCTCAACAACTCTTCGACGACTAATTTGATGATTTTAACTCGGGGAGTTATTTTTAACATGATTATTACAAATTCCTGAAACAGTTACACAATTATGGCAGGAATTGTTCTCCTTTTTCATAATGATCTCACACAGGTTGTGAACTCTCTCGCGTGGAGTTAATCATCGATTTGTATTCTTCTTTGGTAGACAGTCGCTTTTTTCCAAGCCAGGAAATTGCGTAAGCTGCGAATTGCGTAAAGTGAGTGGACGTGCCATTTTTTTAGTCATACCAATAAAAACTGCGGTTGCGCTTATGCAAATAACAGGACTTGAATCCGAGAGGTGCTCAGTTACGACTCTGGTATCGAAAGTGACAGTGGACGACGACCAAAGGAAATATATAATGATCGACTCCATCACGAGAAACTCTCCAGATAATCTCTGATTTCAGTTTTATTGCTACATTTGCCAAGCTATGCAACTGCGAATACTCATGCCCAGAAACAAAGTAAAAAAACTGCCAACAGAAAACGAAATAACTTCACGCTTAACTAGATGATAATGACGCGATTGGACGATGGCACCGATTAACGTCAACTTTTACATTAATCATGAGCTTGTACAAATAAAGCTACTCGGCTGAACACTTAGCGAAAATCGCTGATCTGTTATTCCAAACTCTAAAACATTAACTAGTCTCGTCCTTCATGGTATCAGGTATGTATCGTTGCATCTCAAACTTGGGATCAATTTAATCTCCTCCTTTTGCTCGTAGAGCGATGATGCCAATGCGAACGAGTTATACCGAGATCAACGAAACTCGCAAGAAATGCAAATCGTTCTTTAAGTGACTAAGTTAACCGCAGAGTGCGATAGTCCAAACGTTTGGAATAAAGGCATCCAGTTCTGGTTTGGTTGGACTCTGTTAATCTACGAGTACGACTACGACTCCACTAGATACATTAAGAGAGGATTTGATGGCATGCTCCAGATTCGCGTGGGTGCTTGCTTTGACTGAAGCATCAGGAAGATAGTCATCAGTTATATTATCCGAATGGTGATTTTTTTTTTGAGTAGCTCTGATTGAAATGAAGTTCATAATCAAATAGAAATAAACAGCCGAGACGAAGATTAACTGAAACAGCAATAGTTAGTGATGAGGTGACATCTTCTAAACTAAGTGCCAAGCATGCGTGAAACCATTAATGAATTACCCGACGCGATAAGCGAGAGTGATGGAGGAGAGCCCAATGCTCGTCGAGCATACCTGCCAGTACGACACCTTTCCCTTTCGGTAGTCAAGAAGCGTAAAACAATTTTTACGCATCGCCGACAGCGTTAATGCCGCCATACCTCGAACCCCACTTGCAATTAACCCAGTTATCCAGAACTAATGGGCATTCCATTAACGTGCTCCCACAACACACACGCCTGCGCGGTGTTGGTAACTAAGACCTGCGCACGCGCGTGCGTAAAGTCAAACTGAATTTACGAGGCCGGCCGGGAAGTTAACGTCCTCTAGACCGGAATCCTTTTTCAAACTTATACAATGCACAATGTAAGCCCTCAAACCAGTTTCACTTTACGAGTAAACATTTACGAGTTAACATTTTATAATTTATTGGTTTTTTAAACGGATTGTCTTCCTGTCTTCTCCAGTAGTCGACGCCTTACTTCTGCAAATTATTTCGTTACTGGTACCGTTATTTGTATGGAGAGTATTGTGCCTTTAAAATATGTTTGCTTTAAATTAATTCACAGCAGATTTCACTCAATTTACATTTATGCAGTTTATTCTAGGAAACGGTGATAATGTAACAGTATAAAAAGAGGCAAAAAAGTATCGGACTTTTAATCCCGAAATTGGCTGCAAAATTGACCTGCCTTTTTATCAAAAGGATAGAATTTTTCCTCTTCGAATCTTTCAACAGGGACTCTGCATGTTCTTGAACAAAATGTATTTTTAATGGCTTGAAGACTTCCGCAAGTGATGAAATTATCAAGGGGTGTGAACGACAGAGGAATTAGTAACCGAACAATGGTCGGTGCGAATAATAGCCTCGATTTGATGAACACGAAGAGATTAAACATCAACGGTTATTCCTTTCAGTCCCTTCCCTAAATCTATTCGTACGATGATCGATTAATCCTGATAGAGTGGTACGAATTGGGTATGAAGGGCGTGATTACAGATTGGCATCTTGTAATAAGAATTATCAATGCTGCTCTTGTGTGTGCCTTCGGGAAGAATAGCGGTGCGTATTTTGCAAGTGGTATCCTGTAGATTCTTCTGTAATCACGACGGTTCTCTTGAAAAAGATTAAACTGTCAGCTCCCATTGTGCGAAACGGTTGAACAGTGCCTCTGGGAAAATTGATTAGCAATCTGGAACATGGATACTTTAAACTAGGGCAAAAGAGACCACACTTGGCGACAATTAAGAAATTGTCGAATACATTTCAGACTTCCATGATGAGTCGGTTCCTCGTTAGCGGACATCTTTAATCCCCTCTAATCCGGTTGGTGGTTCTCTTTAAAAAGATTAGTCTGTCAGAGTTGGCATTGTGTAAATTAATTGAAAAGAGCCTTTACGAAAATTGAGCAGTCATCTAGCACCTGTGATGGATGCTGTAAAATGGGGCAAAAGGGACCACACAAGTAAAGCAGAGAAAGGGGGAAACAGTATCTGTTCGCCTGGCATCAGAGGATGCGCGAGACCAGGAACAATACGAGGCCAATAAAAATGTGAATACCCCATGTCCAGCGGCAGTGATTCATGATCCTTAAAAAAGGCTACTTCCTCGTGTAGCGTGTGCATGAATATATACAGTATGAGGTTGTGGTTTTTGCAATAAAGACGAGCGCGCCAATTAAGGGCCGCGGAAGAGATTTCTCGTTCAGAGTTATCTCGAAGGCAGCTTATGGCATGTAAACACCCTCTATGAATGTATTTAGATCGACGCCGACCTAACCTGGCGTCCCCTGCAGTCCAGATTTATTATCCACAGAGACGTAGGCAGATCGCCCACCAGACTTGCGGCTTCCCACGCATCGCTCATTCGCCGATACCTACTTAGTCGCGTAGGTTATGTTGGGTAAGGTAAGACTAGCGCGAGTTCGGCTCGCAGCTTATATAAAACCAGCCTGTTCTAGCCGCTATACGGTGCTTGTCGGAGGTTCTTACAAAGTCGCGCATCAAGGCGTGTGGCGATTGTGAATCTCGAATAATATCTGGAATAGGTTCCACGTCTGAGTCACTGCACGATAACGAAATGGATGAATCGCTTTTCGTGAGTTATTCATCCTGTAAGCGAAGTTTAACTGTACATTTAGATTCAAAATCGATCGTCTGCTGGGTATGATTTATTGCGAACATTTATCGAGGGGATTATTTCCAGTTTGGTAGAATTTCGAGCAGAGTCGAGAGATATTGATACGGTTTTGATAATAGGAATAGATGAGTGTATGGAAAATACAAGTCAGAATGACAATAGTGTTTTCGAAGATGGAATTGGTTATTTATCAATATGGTTCTTCTTTTCTTAATGATCCTCGATCAAGAGCGGTTTCAGAAGCTCTTACTTTGCTCAATATGTTGCTCCATTGTTCTGCAAACCGGCAACATTGATCATTCTCTTATCTAGTTTATAAGACCATCGATAGCATCGATATTAGAATTCTGAATCTGGATCGAATATTGAGATAGGTAAGGGGATATGATTAAGAAAGAACGGGAATATCAGCGAACCAATATAGATGTTTACAAAGAGAACTGTTCTGTTTTAAATTAAGACAAGAAAGTTTTCAAATGAATCTAGCTGTCTCTTTCACTCTTACGATTTTATGCTTTCTGCTTTGCGTTTTCTGCCAACGGGGAACGGTACCCTTATTGGCTACTTTTTAACGAGACTAGTTGATTAGTTGGCCACTCTGATGATCTTTAATTTTTTAAAGGTTGGCGTCTTTCATTTCCCAGAATGATGATTTTCACCATTTTGTTGAAATCCCGCGACAAGATGCAGATCAAGTCAATTTTGGAATAAGAATCGATAGGAGGGAAAAGATGATAAGCCGATACGGAACGCAAATACGGAATATTCGCCATGATTAAGCGTCTGATGATTAACGACTCCATTCAATCGCACATCACCCTTCCCTTAGGGAAAAGTCGTTTTCCATGAATAAAATTAAAAAGCATTTGCAACTTGCTGAACCTGAAACTAGAAAATGGACGGTGCAGAGCAAGCCATGTGCGTTGCTGTGGGTCTGCTTGATTTAAAGCGGTGGTAGCAGTGGGTTATTGCGATCGTTAATCGGTGTTTGGAAGTTTTGCGCAATTAAGTCAGACGGGGAGCACTAATCAAGGGCGAGGGACGCATTAACTCGCACGATGTGCATCGCATAATCGTAATAATTATCAATGATGACGGATCGGTCGGTCGCGTCGCTAATTACTGGCAGGCGAGTCGAGCCGCGGGCCACGGTGTATTTACTTACAAGAACCGTGTCCCGTGCGTGTAATGGATTTTTGTCGGGTCGTCGAGCACGTAATGCAGCGTTGCTTTGGTTGTTGGGTTGCTGCTGGGTTGCTTGCATCGGCAGCAAGTTACGCCAGCGGCTGTATTTAGAACCACTACCTACCGTTTAGCACACGGATGCTGCTGTGGCTTGTCAGGTGCCTCCAAGTACGCTATCTATCGGGAAGGATGCACTTGACAAGCTATCCGACATTTTTTCCAGACCGTCGACAGCATCGCCCACTGCAGTCGCGGGTTTCCAACGCGTGTCTTCTTACAGGGCGTAGTATGAATATCTTTTCAGCTTCTTATTAAGCGCCTGAAAACAAACCCACAGAGATGTCGAGACGCCAGGATGGGCGTTATCTAGATACCTCTCCACCATATCTCGACGCTGTCTGAGCAGCGTTTTAGAAATGCGCATGTTCGCGTCCTGGCTGATTTTGTATCATTGCGTGTTCCTTATCATGACAGGAGTTTATTTTAATTTGAGGAGTGCTTTAGACGGAGCAAAATAAGTAGACGGGAAATTGGATCTGCGCTGTTGATTCGGAAGGGGAATGAGCATTAGTGAATATGATAAATCTTTGATGGTCATTGTGAAGACAAGTTTGTATCTTGGCTGGTAAAAGATGATGATCAGCAGCGTGTTTCCGAAACTCTTCGTTTTTGGTATGCAAATTCATGTCTTTAATAGTTGAAATAAGAAAGTCTTTTTGCAAAAGGTATACACAAGTCTTTCGAAAAGAAGGAAACGATAATATATTGCTATGCCTCTAAGTAGGAGTAAGAACAAGAGGGAAAAGATTAGAGAACAGGAGAGTGCTCACGCGAATTTAAAAGATGCAAACCGAAAGTGAATCAAGATTGTGCAGGAGTAAATAAAATAAAAGTTGACGAGGATGCTGGAGAACTCTACTCAAAGTGTGCAGTTGAATGCAGAAGGGACGATGGGCAAAAATAATGAAAGAAACAGACATGTAGTGAACGAAGTGGAAGGAAGAAGACCACGAGAACAGGATGTAAGGACCGTGTTGTAAAAAAGGGATAAGAAACTGAACAAACAAGAATAACACTATATAACCACAAACTGTAATTCATCGTACCAACAACGTATCCATAAGTATGCCAATAATGTTCAAGCATGATCCCACATGTTGGAATACCACATTATAAAGCTGAAGTGCACCATGTCTTAGGGTAAAAAGAACAAATAAAAATCAGTACAATGATCCAGATGTATGAGTCCATCAGAGAGCGGGAAGATAAATTGCTAGAACCTTTGGATGGAATTCATAGAAAAGTATGCTGAGGTAGAGAAGAGAGCGTGATCGATTACACAATGAATAATAATTGGCAGGAGAGACGTGTTCAGAATAGACGTGTTTAGTAGATTGAAAAAGTACGATAAAGCCATTACCGACAGGTCGATGCGATCGGCGAGCAAATATTACATGCAAGTATCCTGAGTAAGAATAATTCCCTGAGAAAATCTCCTAGACCAGAGCTAGCGAAGGCACACGAGCTGGCATGGCTTAAAGCGTTAACGATTTCCCTTCGTACACCCTTATACCATTCAGCAGGGCAATTACGATCTCGAAGTACTACAGGTTGATCCCGCGATCAGCGATGGTAGAAAAGTTACGCAAGCACGCCGATAGCGTCCGAGAAGAATGTAAATCACTGTCGTTGATTAAACGATTTGTTTTATCCGGCTTCTAATTGGATCGATGCGTTATAACGTCAGCCAATTAAAGGAAAATGTTTGATCATACCTAGCAAATACTCAACATGCAGATCACTCTCCTGAGTCTTCATTACATCTTCGAAAAGAATCTTCTCCCCGAAAGTTCGAACTGAGTTCTTGTACAGTTCTTGTATAGTTCTCGTAGGTCAGGTTTTCAAGTTAACACCCTACCTGACAAAACCAATCTAAATTCCGATCTGCCCAGTGGGAATTGAAGATGTAGAAATTTATCAGTTCCTCTTTTTCCTTCACAAGCTGCTCGGGGTGAAAAAAGGAAAATACATGATGCGTGTCGGTGGAAAAGGAGTAAAGCGAAACAGTTCCTGCTATTAATTACGCAGAGGCTTGGCTGCCGTCGATGGGGAAATTAATGATGCTGCTCGTCGCAAGGAATTGAGTGCGGACTCATGTTAATTGGGATAAAATCTCGTGTTTTTCATGAATGAATCAACCTTTGCGCTTGACCGTGGTGATTCCACGGCTGGCGAAGAACGGTGAATGAATCGCGTGAGTCCTCTGAAATGAAAAGGGTGAGAACTGAGAACCGCTGCTCGCTACATTCATTCACTTCTGCCGTCTCTTCCCTTCTCCCACCCTCTCTTCAAGAACTCACTCCTTTTCTCTTTCTTTCTCTCGCACTCTATGGCACAGACCCTCACCCATCCTCGACTCGTTCTTCGCGTACGACTTGGTCTTAAAGCGTGTTTGCAAGGTATATACGTCGATGTACCAGAGAGACCAACAGGTGACGTCATCTGATTCGTACATTTATCCGCAAGCGTTCGTACTCCGCCACCTCTAGCATGGAAGGCAGCCATTAATAAAGTTTATTACGCATTCGTTGAGGCATCGCGTTTCAAGTCGCGATGCGGGTTCAGTTTTGCAACAAAGTGACCATCGGCTTTGCTTCAGGAAGCGTTGAGATTTTTAACGACCGGTCGTTCACATTTGTTATGGTACCCAGCTGAAAATTCCTGCACTGCTTTCTTGAAAGGGACTCTTGAAGAATCACCTACATCAACTGGAAGCTGAAACCAGCAACATATACATCAGTTTACTGCTGGAGGAAGAATAACTTTTGATTTTGGAAGCTTGTAACACGGCTGTCATCGAGAAAGGCATCTGTGTAGTTGAAGGAAATAAACTTTACGGGTCAGTTCTAGGGTCTTCTGTAATTTAAGCAATTTCTGGAGAAGAACGTTAGGATAATGTCTTTCGCAGTTGTTTGGGTAAAGGTGTGAGAAGATGAATTATCAAGAATGATAGTAATTACGGAATTGAATAGCTTTTCGGTTTTTTAGAATAGGTTTAGAAACAGAGAATTTCAGTTCTGCGACACTTATTCACGCGCCGTAGACAGATTAGTCTTAACATCTTCATAATTTAGGATTGGAAATAGAATAGAACAAATGTAGGTCTGGAAATATGATTAATGATTTATAGTTTTGAACTGGAATCCGGTAATATAAATCTGGAGACAGGACAGAAATGACTGTACCTCTAATATAAATATTATTTTATGAATAGGGCTAGAGTTCTCCTTAAAAGTGACAAGTAATAATTATCAGATTTAGAAACACCAGAAGAAGCTATTTCATTGCAAAGAGCTGATAAAAAAATTCAGAAACTGCTCTAATGTTACGTCTACAACCGTAATTTCGAAGGCGTCTTAGGTACCTGAATTAGGAAGAGTTCCGACATCCATTTAGTAATAGTTATGGCAGTATAGATTATGAACTTTGATTTCCAAAGTAACTTAGCGCGTATAATAACAGAGATTAGGAACTTATACCAGCGATCTTATTCTCATTTGAACTCGATTATGATAAATTAGAAGACCCACAGCCCTTCACAGGTATCCAACCAGACAAGGATAAATGCCCGCATCTCCAGATGAGTGATAAAAACCACTAATTAAGAAACTGCATGCAGTTATTACCATGCAAAGCAGCACCCTTGCAATGAGAAATAATAAAGGCACAAGTCCTTTCTATCCTCGTTCGATTCTGGTTTCAGAGGAAGTAATTGGAGATATCAGCTCGAATGTAGTTGGCTCGCAGCTCACGCCTCTTCCTTCCGTTGGATAACACCAATTCCAGAGCTAGACATTGACGAATCATCGATTCCTGGGCATCATTAACCAGGGGACTACCTACGGGACCTTCCCGACCGAGACGGTTTATTGCTCTCCGGCACTTTTTTTTGGTATAGCTGGTGCTCGAGATACCTATATAATACTTACTAATGTCTCCCGTGTTAATATCTCATTTTTCTGGGACTCTTCCTACTCTGCACATGCGCAATACATTTCTGCGCATGCTAGACCTGCGTACTACATTCCACTGTCTCTCAGAATTGCACAGTGACGTTCTGCGCATCGTATGGCTGCGCAAAAGCGTTTTCTGTAAGAGAGGGAATAAGTCCTATCAATTCCTGAAGCCTATCGGACCAATGATCCCTTCATGTATATTTATGTAATATGATACTGCAGAATGCAGCATACCTCCGGATAGAGTCGTGTATCGGAAGTTGATTTTTCCCGCAACACCTGTCTTATCGATCCGCTACGAATCGATCGCGCAAATCCAACGTTGCGAGATGATCTCTATGATCTATGTGCTCTATAGTGAAATGCATGTGTCCCCGGGGGTATAACTGTTTACCTTGGATAGCATAGAGATTAGATGCACCGTTGCACGGTTGCATCGAGGAACAATGCAACTTAATAGCACGCTCTCTTCCATGCATGCATGGTACGTGGCTCACTTGTCCATCAGCATATAAGCACAGGTAACGCACGACGCAATCACGCAAAAGCGGTACACAAGGTCCCTTGATATCCAACGCAATACACGTGAATCCCGTTGTCATAATAAGGGACTTCCCCGAACGTTACAACGTACAGTAAAAAAAACCCCGATTTGAAGCGTGCAAATTTTCATCTGGGGCCATCATAAGATTCAAAGCTAGCTGTTTGCAATGTTCCAAAACTCCAATTGCAATGAGCTTCAATTCCTCGAATTGTGAAACTGATGTAAAAAAACCTCAAGCGGCGAAGAAGTTGCACAATTTTTTTTTGTAATTTAAAAATAATCAAATATCATTTATTTCCGGAAACTACAAGTTTGCAAGTTAATCACGATTTACAGAAAATATTAATATGTATCTCTTACATAGTAATCTTACCTTTTTGCAAAACAACTTCAACAGCCATTACGAAAACCAATAAAAACGCTTGAAACGAGAAGAAGACGCTGAAAAACGCAATTGACTTCATGGTTGCAATTCTCTATCTACAATCTCAAAACCATTGCTTATATACCTTATACGAAATGCATTGAAATTATTATATTTCAACATACGATACATTTATCTTACATAAATATCAAATACGTCATCTTCTGTATCATAGCGAAATTGCTTTTTCTAAGTAGGAAAAAAAAATAGAGGGAAAAATCTTATCCTCGACATAATTGTATTGTCACGTCCACGTGACAACCGCATTAATGTTAATTACTGAAGCATAGCCAGAACGAAGGCCTTAATCATAGTAAATAAATTTCAAGAATTAGATACACATTATTTAAAACCGATTATTTAAAATACATTGCTATCAAAAACTCCTGTTTATACTCCATCCATTAACATTTTAACTGCCTTGGCTAGGAAGCATCAAGAAATTGCAAAGTTGAAATAAAAATGTAGAAAGGCTAAGAAATAATTTTTGATCCTAAAGACGCTAATAAGACGTTCATAAATCGATGCTACCTGACGACTTTAAAAAGTCCCGGTAATATCACACGTTACCCTGAGCAGTTATGGGATGTTAGCGCCACGTTTATCGGTAGCGTTAGATAATGTCTTTGGCCTCTAACTTATTCGCAATCAACTGGCTAAGATTGTCCTCACGGGAGTGGTTGGTACCTTGGAAGCAGTGTAACCGGTGCGTATCTCAACCAATCATTGCACAGCAGAACGTGTCACACGTAGGGAATAGTTACACTAAATTATTCCAGTTCTATGCTGCAGCGTGTTGCGCATTTTCAAGCGGGGTGCGAGTACACGCAGTCTGGAAAAAGGGCCCGGCTGAGTAATGGCCGGGCCCGTGACTCGGACCATTATCAACTATTATCATCGATCAACCGTGAGGAAATTAATAAAGCCAACTTCCTACGAGACCGGTCCCCGCAGACCTGTATCCGGTGCTTTATAATTGATTTCATTTAAAAACAAAGAAAAACTACATAACTTATCACAAAACGTGCAATTTTACTTAAATGCCTCTGTAATTTTAATTAAAAGAGCGTAATTGTAGTTGAAAGTAATCAAACTCAATAAAAATACGTGTCATTCAGCAGGAAAAAAAATATTCAGCAGAAACTTCAATAACAGTTAATTGTTTTTAATTATTTTTTTTAACGAAATGCCAACGCCGTAGGTAGGCAATTTCGCATACAATGTGAAGTCATAAGCGGCCGCCGCTGAGGAGGTTAGCGGGGAGATAAGATCGCGTGGTTGGCCTTAAGGTACTAGTTAAAATTCTGGGCAGGTAACCCTTATGGGTTACGAATACGCGAGACGAGAGAACGCGCGCGGTTGCGTATTTATGAACGTCTAGGCCGAACCAAGCAGAGGCAAGCGAAACACCACGTCAAACTTTTTACTCCGTTCCTTGTCTCCTCTCCTTGCTTCACTACAAGACTGGGATTCTAATGGACATGCCCGTGAGCGTTAAGGTTGCTGATATTCAGACTTTCTGCGATCAACGACGATTCAATTCAAGATGAAAACCTCTTTGTAATGAGACCAGTTGTACGTATGTAAATTACCGACGTGACACGCCAGACAAAGAGCAATCTCTCTTCAAGGAAAGCTGAGCCAGCACCTACAAATATGTATTTGAGTTGTAAGTAAGCATTCTATAGGCGGAACTCTACTGCGCAGGAAAAAATGACATGGAACACTACTGCGCAGCTAAAAGAGGCATGGGACACTACTGCGCAGCCATAAATGGCGCAGAACGTTTCTGCGCAGTCGCACGTCCGTAAAACGCTAGTGCGCCGTCGCAGGTACTACGAAAGGCTTATGCGCAGTCGCACGAGCACTGGAATTACTTCGTCGCTTTTTCGCAACTACAAAAACCTGAAATAATATTTGAAATGAACATTAGTGCTGAAATTGCAGACCCGAAAGTTTGAAGAAACAAGTTTTTTTTATTAGTTTCCTCTCATTTAAAAGGGCCCTAGCGAGTTCAGAACTCGGGATGTATATGTTATGGCTACGATAAAAACGCCTACGACTCAGTCCGAAGTCCGGGACTGGCCCGAAGGGCCCGTTTTGGGTTTTATTGTGGAAGGAAATTAAAGGGGTAAGGTACGCGACGCCTTAGTGAATTTTATCGTTCCTGGTACCAGGAATTTATTTGACAGAGCCTCCTTCGAATGTGTAGTCTTTGACGACCGGCCACTTTATGGATGGATAAATTTTCCTTATTCGGAACGATAGTGTCCCCCAGCGACACGCTATGCTACCCCTTTATATTCTTTTCGAATAAATGTCTCATTAGCTGGTACTACAGTCAAATTTCCTGTCACCTCAAACTCTTTTTTATTCTTGATCGGACCGGATTTCAAATACTTAAAATTATTTTGAGCTCTAGTGCTGAAATTTAAAAAGAAATCCATGAAAAGTCAGTTTTCACTTCAACTTCGCAGACTTGGAAAGTACTTTCAATAATATTACACCAAAGTCTGGAAATCTATTTATACTCTGAAGTGTAAGAGCAGAAATAGCGAGCGAGTTCCTCAATAAGGCAACAGGTAGGCTGAACCATGATTCAGCCTAGATTTTTACAACTGGACTAGACAGTGGCTATTCTATGACTCCAATGCCTCATTCTGAACAGTTTAACTCGCTTACTGAGGAAAATTGTTGCCAAGAATTCCACATTTTTCCAAGATTTCTTGGTTTCTGATAAAAAAAAAACTTGAGGTAAATCGGAATGATAGTAATTTTCATGATAGTTTTAAAAATAAAATCGTTAGGTTTCATCTTTTCCGCATACCTTACTTTAGTTCCTAAGGCGGAAGAAACAATCCGCGATGATGATTTGGATTCCTGCGGTTCTGTGGGCTGGACTCGAAGAGATTGTACGAGGCCGAAGAAGAAATTAATTACTCCCACACTCAGCCAAAAAGGAAGCTTCTGTATTGTCATACTTGCCAACGCAACTACAGTTAAGCCGGAATTCAATTCGATGACAAGATTATAGAAAAGAATTTCTCTTCAGGTTGATAGATCGTTTATGCTAAAATAATTATTCGATGATAACAATAATTCTGGATGCTCGTAGGCGTACTGTGTTATTCTGGTTTTAATCGTGACGTTCTATATTGGTGTGTATCTTGAGATTTAGAAGTGGGCAGGCTTGGTGAAGAAGAAGTGGGATTCTAAGGTAAATCTTTTCTATCCCGACTCTTTATGGATTTTTACTTTTAGAATCGATAGTTTTCTTGATGCAAGGCAGCAGTGAACCAGTAAAACAACAGCAGAACAACAGCAGACAAGAAATATACCATTATATAAAAATAGTAGACAAGAAATCAGAAATAAATTTTACCAAATGTAACTCGCATTTAAATAATTTATTACACTCTAAAAAGAAGTACGTAATTTTCAAGATGTTTGGCTATAAGAGTGGGTGGAATTTGTTCGAAAAGAGGTGGGAAGTCGTTTACATTTAAAGTCAAAGAATCTCTGAAGATTTTTATAGATTTTACGACCAAAAAGGTCGTTGACTTGATACGTGGTCTAGTACTTCTCTTATATTACATTTTATATTATCTTTATTGAATAAATTGACCAACCTAATGAAAATCCTTAATGGTACTTATTGCTGCATAGTTAGCAAATTTATTTCTAAAGTTTCTTAGATCCCCTTGAATTTATAACTATTGTGAATGAACTGACTCCAAATCATCCCTAGAAAGATACTCGTCAAAGTTTAAAAAACAGATATCTAAATTGCATCAAGTTTATCGCCCCTAATTCCAAGAAGCACTCCACCACCTGATCCCCTATCCTTCCTGAATCTCTGCTACTCCATTGTATTTCCCGGGAATAAGCACCTATCTGAACTTGTCTATGGAGGATATTTTAAGAATGTCCATTATGAGGTTGGTATTTCAATAGGAGTGGGGCAAGTAGTTTGCAGGATCTTTGAATTCCCGCCATTCCAAGGCTCAGATTGTGCATTGATCAGCCGGTGCACGTTGGGCTCGTCGCTCCCAGAGACTAGAGAGCGACTTCAACTCGGGGAAAACGACTTCCACGAGGATCGGATCGTTCGCGGGATCGTTTGCGGACCGCTTACACCGACAGATGGGATTATCTGATCTTGAATCTAGCCAGGATGGCTCCACGCGTATAATTGCCATCGCCGAGCGAACGAGCGAGCCTAGTGAGCTAGCACGAGACCCTTGGTTAGTTGTTGGTTCGTTGGTCGGTTCGTTCCTTCGGCAAGGAGTCAAGGCTGTGAACTGGGAATGTGCGTGCAACTATGCTACCTAGACCTTTTATTCCTCCTGGTATCCGCGCCTCCTACTGGTCGGCGTGCGCGCCGCACCGGTCCTGGCCGTAGCCGTAGCTACGCTGCCATCTAGTAGTGCATCCATATGAATCTACGCGGTGCTGATAACGATCACCACTGACCGGCTCGCACTTTTACGAACCCCCTGGCACCTGTCCACCCAAGTAGATAATAACGCCGCCGCGAATCCTGCTTGCCCGCCTGCCAGCCAGCCTGATTGCCTGACTGCTACCAACCTGCCTTCCTTCCTCGCTCCTTCGCTTCTCCGCTTGCCCGTGAAACCCTATTTCACAGGGAGTTTTATTTTACCGGTCGTTAAGGTTCGGGAGCTCCTTCCAAGAATCGTTGTCCCTTTCACTTTTCGAGTTTTGTCTAGTTTATTCAAATCTGGGGTAAATCGCCGCCATCTCTTCCCGATTACAATTCTCTGGAATTGTCAGTCTTCTTCTTCTTCAGAAGAAGAAGAACGACTGACCAATAGGTCCTGCACATGCGCTGTAGTGATTAATATGTTTTACGACTCCGCACTAGAGTTACCTAGTGATGATCGATGCGCACTACAAGGATTAAAAAATTTAATAATGTTCGAAAGATATAATTACCTGTGCAACTTTCGAGGAATGACGAATAAAACTAATTTCTGTAATAAAATGCTATCCTTTTTCAGCTTGACTTTTTTCGTCTCGTCATTATCAATACTTTCCTCTCGTCTTTTCCTTATTATATACTTTACGACGAGGAATGCGTACTGCGTTAACCCTCCTCAATTTTCAAGCACGCATCACGAGAACGTGTGTTTGTATACAGACCCCGGAGTCGACCTGCTAATAGGAGCCGTTTATGCCTCTGTAGTCATCGTAACGTACTGGCGCCACTGCGCCTGACTCAAAATTGTTTCCCTTCCCGAGAAGTATTAATTGGACCGCATTATATAACCAGGCACCAGCATAACGACTCTATAAATCTGGTCGTAAATCTTTTATAGACCGTAATCCTTTTTTCAAGCATCAAGTAACGGAATCGTCTTTTAAGGTTTTATCCGAGCTTAAATGAAAAGAAGAAGAGCCTAAATAATGTTCTGGTCGAATGCACGTGCTTTAGACACCCTGATTTTAGAAACAAGCATCATTTTCTTGAATTACTTCCTTAATCACGTAATTTCTTCTCCATTGTTTCAGACAAGCATGATGTGAATCATTGACAGGGAGAAGCATATTGTCACCGGTGGAATCGCACTACTTTTTGTGTACAACCAACCATGAGATGAGAGATTTATTAAGGCTAGTTACACAACGTTCATTTACAAGGTAACGACGCAATACATTTCGTGGCCTTCATTTCACGAGTAGATATAAAATTCATTATGTCTTGCACGGCTGAGCGGATAATCGATTCCTGACCTTCTTACAATTAGTTTATGGAGTCATCCATTAGATCATCAGGATCTTATTAACTTTAATTTGAATTTTTAGGGCAAGTTCTCAAAAGGTACAGTTTTTACGCGATATGCGCAAGCTACACTTGCGCAGGAGATTTATGCGTTTTCTGAATCTGCGCAGTAGAGTTTATGGTTCCTAAGTCTGCGCATTACATTTGTAAAACAGTTACGACTGCGCAGAAGTGTCTTAATGATCTGTATCATGCTTCGGGTTTGTGAATCTTGCGGCGCAGGAAAGAAATATGAGAGGGTCACTGACAGGAGCTCTAATTGAATGATGTCTAGGCTCGTGAGAAGAAAAATCCAGGAGTACCTTGTTTAGGTTGAAGCAGTTAATCTCTCTGAAAACAAAAATTCTCAAGGTTGACAAACATCTTCGCCATTGGTCACGGGTGCATGACCGTTAACGAGCTCTGTAGATAAACGTGTGAATGCTGCTTTACGTCATCTGAGCTCCGATTACGGCGACCTGTTTCTCTGTCACGGATTCCTCTGTCCATCAAGCATCCAAGGTGTGCAAGACGAAGGTAGGGAAAAAGTTCGGAAGGGACGAGAGGAAACGGAAAGGGAACGGAGAACGAGAAAAAAAAAGGTTGGGAGCAAAACCAAGAGGTACTCGAGAAAAAAGAAAAATAAAGCAGCACAAAAAAAATCACATCACCTTCTAAGGGTACGAGTACGAGGCTCGACGCCAGGGTAGAGCTTTCAGTTTCCCCTTATCTCTTCATTAGCCGTACCCGTCGACCTTGCGCTCCACTTTCGAACCTCGAGAAACGACTCTCGAATTTTATTCAATGTGGAAGACGCCTTTTCGAACCAGAAACCTGGAAAAGAGGATAAAAACAAGACTGAAAAAGGAAATTAAAGAGAAAAAGGAAGAGAGTGAATGAAGTGAGAAGTGTCGAGCAATGTTGCAGAAATGGTAGCAATTATTTTCACTTAAGTTGTTTTTATCAGTTTTGATTATTGCTCCTTCAAGTTTAAAATTAATTTCGCCTGTCAGACATTAAATTTGCTGATTAAGATTTTGCTTCATTATCAGCGATTTCCTTCAGGTTACCTCAAATTGGATTCTATTTTACTCACTTTATCTGAAAAATTAAAATCGTTTATTTATGTGAAGAAATGAAGATAAGTGGAATACTGAAGAAGTAATCAACACATAAATATTATTTTTTCCGTGTTGTTTCACTGCTTCTTAAATGCAGAATTTTAGTATCCCGGAATAAAGTTAAAGGGGACGTGCGATATCAGACACTTTCGTTTTTCTCTCCGGCCTTGTAACCGTCCAGAATTATCTTCCAGACAACCCTGGATCGGTTTTCTGAGATTTATACAGTTCCGAGTTAAGGAAAGGACCCGAGAAAGTGTCACATACTCCCAGAGCGATTCTAGTGAAAGTGCACACAGAACTTATTTACACTTCGCTTACCTTCCGGGTGTGAGTGCCAGTTAAGCAATATGTACTTCAAAAGTACATAGCATTGGAAAAAGCTGTTATTCACTTTTCTAAATTGTGCATTCATTACTTTCTGATCCATAAGCTCGAGAAACTATTACTGCGCATCTATTTATAGAGCAGGATGCTTCTGCGCACCTAAAATCATTCTATAACACTACTGCGCATACGTGTAAGGTTTGTAGTAGAGTGTGTGATTACTACGTCTGCGCAGTAGAGTTCTACGCTTTCTGCACCTGCGCAGTAGAGTTATACGACTTACACGAATGCGCAGTAGAGTTGTATGATTATTATGCATGCGCAGTAGAGTAATACGCTTCCTGCATCTGCGCAGTGGAGTTATATGTTTCCTATACCTGCGCATTACAACTTTAAGACACATATAACTGTGCAGAAGGGTCTTACTGCACAGATAGACATGTAAGAAGATCCTGTAACAGTTGTCTCTAGAGTTCATCATAACTCTTGTAAAAAAAATCAGACATCGATAGACACCATTGCAACGAAGTATCGAGAGAGAAATGTTGGAAGAGAAATTGAACGAGTCATTAGATCTTGATCATGCAAAGTGTACTTTGATATCTAAGACTCGTGAAGTGAGGTTCCTGAGTTAGGATGATGGGTTAGGAAGAGGGTTTATGTAGTTATATACTTGAAATACCTTTTCTCTTGGCTCTAAAGGTCTTCTGGGTAGGATTCTCCTTTCTCTCTGATACACGTCACGATTTCTTACCGGTTTGATCATCTGTCCTCCTCCCGCACTAATTTCCTTGTCTCGTCTTCGGGGAGTTAGGGTCATTTCAACCACCAAAGAACCAGCGAGTTGCACTCCTCGTCAACCTCTTGGTTTAATTGTTGCTGCAATAAGATTCCTCGCTACAATTAAAGTCCTAAGTACCAAGGCGGAGTGTGTTTTCCTCACATTTGTAGGACTTGAGACCAAGACCCATTCCGACGTTTCCACGTAATGCATTACATCGTGTATCATCTGTTTATTACGTGGATTCCTCGCTTCCTTTCTAAGTCCATCTTCGCAGATGATTTCAGATTTCTTCTACTCGGATGCTGGAATCGTTTTCAATGGGAAGCTGCTCAATGAAGAAGCGAGACTTCATTCACAGGTGGACGCGTCAATTGAGAAAAAAAGGTCTTGAGACCTAGACAGCTGCAACTTCAGTTCCATTCTTCTAATCTTCGATCGCACAAAATTATTCGAAAAAAAAGCTGTTTCATTTGTTCAGGGAAAGCCCCCGGGTGCTTCGGAATAAAAAGTTTGATGTTTATCATCGAACTTTGAGATACCTGGGGCGAATCGATCTTTCCGCGAAAAGTACGAAGGCTTCATAAATAACAGGGTGCAAAGTACATTTTTCTTGCGTACTCTACAATTTCGATGGTGATCTTGCACCGCTTACAAACACGAACGGCGGTAAGAAACTCTTAATTATTTTAAATGGGCATCACGTCGAATAATTTTGACAATTACACTCCTGCAGTTGTAAATCTACACGAGCGACGCACTCTTTCGAAGATAATGAGGGTGCAATCAGTGATTGAAATCGCCCATGTGCATATTCGGAGAATTCTTACAAGAATAAAAATAAGGACATTTGTAAGATTTTAAGATACGTTAAAGCTTCCAGACAATATTTATTACCCATTATTTTCACCTCGAATTCCATCATATGATTCCTAGGACTGCGCAGTAGGTTTCTATGCTTCCTGCGTCTGCGCAATAGAGCTTAATGGTTTCTACGCATGCGCAGTATAGTTGTATGACACCTACGAGTGCGCAGTAGATCAGCGCGCTTTCTACACATGCGCAGTAGAGTTATGTGATTCTTACTTCTGCGCATTACCATTTTAAGTTAATTTTCACTGCGCAGAAGTGTCTTACTACACAAATATATACGTAAGAAGACAGTAGACATGTATTTTCCTATGTGGATCTATTTTGGAAATAGTTAGAAGAGAAAATACACGTTTCTTTTATTTTTTAGTCGACTATAAAATATATTAAGATTATTGAAATGGGCGTTAGATTTCTTTAAGATTTCAATGCAACGGCAGAAGGAAGAAAGGTCACAGATGTGTAATGCATGTAGTTATATAAACGGAGGGATCCCGTAGAGAGGATAAGTACCTGAACAAATTAAGTGTTACCCCGACAACGGGGCTGAAACACGCGTCCACACTAGAATTACATCCCAAGATAGGGATCTACACTGGATTTGAATAATGCACCAGACTTCCTTCCAGATTATAACCACTCTCAGGACATGTCTTGACCAAGCAAATTTTAAGGGCGGGATTAAGAACACATTATTTTTGAAGATTAGTAGCCGCTGCTTCAGCTCTGCAAAGACGCCATAAATCTTTCCCGAAGAAAAATTGCTGTCTGAAGGGGAGCACTTTTTATATATAAAATTCTTTTCAATTCTAAAGTGTTGGACTTGATAAATATATATCAGATTATATTTGATAAGAATTATTTTCTTGTTCAGAGACTGAAGATTGTAAAACTTGAAATATCTAATAATATTAGCAAAATCGACGTGAGAGTTGATAGGACAATATTTGTTTTTATTTTGCCGGAACTCGTTGAAACATTCAGCCTTGATTTCACGCAATCATTGCTGTAGGGTTTGTACAAAAATCAGGAAATGAATGAAAGGATGTAGGAGGATAAAACAAGATATGAATAAGAACGCTCTAATGTAGATATCTAAACTTAATAGATTTTTCAGATTTACCGTAATTGATTTAATTTAAGAGGGAGAATGTAACCGGAAATTGATAAAGAATTATAATTTGAGAAGTTTAAAGTCGAAATCGGACCTTTATTTAATTAATCACTATTTATCCGATACGAAAATGTGTTGGAACAAGACCTTGACTTGCTTTTGTGATAAGACAATCAACAAGATTTAACGGATGTGAAGTAATACATAAAAAGGAGAGACAAATATATGTATTAAAAATAGAATAGTAATTTGATGAATTTTTACTTTTCATTTTTACAGTGACGTTTACGAAGATCACAATTCCAATGTAATCCTATTAATCGTTTTCTAATCGTGAAAAGATCATCTTCAGGTTTTTCTTCGAATCCTGTCTTAGCCATTAGAGCATCCACCAACGTCAAAACAAATTTCTAAAACGTTTTTGAAATTCTCAATAAATTACAAAGCTTGTCATAAGTTTCGAATTTGAGAAATAATATTTTAGGATCAAAAAATTACCTGGTATTCATGTGCAGTAGAAAATATTGATTTGAAACGATAAAAAATACGATTTGCCACATACCACGGTATATAATCTTCTTCTTGAATTAAATAGGAGATCAAATATTTCAGTATACCATTATCAACTTTTCCTACCCTATGCAAAAAAGATGCATCTGACAAAATTTGAGCGCGATTTAAAACGTGGATTTTGGAATAATTTTTCGAATTCAGATAATTCCCAAGTCTGTTCCAGTTTCTCTTATCGTAATTAACGCGGTAGTAAGCTGAAAATTACAATATTATAATATTAAAATTAATTATAATTTATTAAAATATATAATAAAATAAACAAACATATAAAAAATATATTATTCATACTACAATACCTACCACTGCTTTGTATATTTATAATGTACCAATCATTAGGATCGACCCCTTCAATAACTAATTCCTTTTCCTCTGGATTCATCCAATGAGTAGCAAAAGTCGAAGAAAAATTCAAGGACGAACTAGTTACCATATTTATCGGGACCCAAAATTTTGATTCTGTTTCTAGACGCATTTTTGGACATAAGATGCATTCCTGGGTCAATTTTATTACTCCGGTCGTATAGTCCCTCTCTACATTTATCAAAGGATATGCAGCTTGTGATAGAAAAGAATTCATCACCATTTTTACATTAAAATTGTTGTACGGTTGGTTAGTCTCATTGACAGCTTCTTGCATAGTCTCCAAAAATTCATCTGTTGTTACTGCCTTAAACTTACTAAAATTTTAATTTTTTTAATTTCTTGGTTACTTAAAGCCCCTCCTCCCACTTATATCTCTGACCCCCCTCCGCCCCCTCTAACTCCCATCAGCCCTTCTTCTTGCCCCTTGTCAAAATTAGCTATATTTTTTCTTCCCTCCGCTCTTTACTCTTTCCCTACTCCCACTTCATCCAATTCCTCATCTTCCTCTCTTTCTACTATTCGTCTATCACCATTTCCTTCCCCTCCTCATTAAATTTATCCGCTTCCCTACAATTTATCTTCCCCCCTCCGCCACTACTCATAATCATCTTTCCAATATCACTGACTCTTTTATATCCTGCCTCTCATTCCTCTTCCCTTCTCACAAGTCCTATATCTAAATCAGGTTAGCCTCAAGGTCAGTTGAAGGTCAAAATAAGAAAAAACTATTGAATAGGCACGAAACCACTGCTTTAAGAGGTTTCTGGAGTCGCTAAATTCAAATCCAGGGTTATTTTTACCCCATCAGGTCGGAATGAAGGTCATCCCAAGGTCAAAATTGAAAAAATTAAGGATTTGGAAAAAACCTCTACTTTTATACCGTGTTTGGAGTCACTGAATCCGAACCTGTTGTAATTCTATTGTAATTATACCCCTGTCTTTCTATACCCCATCTACCTTCTTAATTCTTCTTTACCCCCTCCTGCTCTTCCAATAATTCCTCCTCCCCCTCCTCATAAATATTTCCTCTTCATCCCTTCTCATCCATATTCCACTCCTCTCACATATTTGTGCTAATTTCACTAATTTCCTAACTTCATCCCCTCTGACCCTATTTTTTGCAACCCCCTCATCCCTCCCGAAAAACTAATACCCAAATATTAGAGTTAATTAAAATATAAAAAAATCATTTAAATTTTCTTTAAAATGAATAGTAGAATGAAATAACTACTCACTATTTTTCCAAAACCTTCTTTATACCAGAGTGAAAAACTTCTTCAGAAATTAGGCTACTCAACATATGCATCATTGCTGCAGCTGCGAATAGTAAGAAATAAGAGTAATCTTAATAGTAAGAAAATAATAGAAATGAGAATGAAATTTGAAATAATTTCATTTATTTCACCCTTAAATTTCACTCTCAGATTGATTTACTTACCTTTAGCATGAACTGTCAATAGACGTATATATATTTCGCGCGGTGTTTTCACTTCCTCTCCTAGAGGACGTGTATAAAGATCCATATCATATACTAGATAATTATTCTCAACTACAAAATATTCCACAATTCTTTGAATATTAAGTACCTAAAAATGCAGTCCTATTTTATATTATATTTCTCTAATCTCTTAAAATCTATGATAAACTTCGTGAAAATCTCTAAAAATTGCAAGAAACCTTTGAAAACCTGCAAAATCGCTTAAAATTCATGAAAATGTCTAAAAATTCCTAGAAACCTTTTGAAATTCCATGACAATTTTATATCCCTTAAAAATACAACATAGAAATCTTATCAAATTCCATGACATCCTTTAAAATTCTCACAAACTCATTTAAATATCAGATAAATCTCTCGAAATTAATTACAATTTTTAGAAATCTCATAAAATTCCTTAAAATTTCAGGATAATATATCAAATTCCTTAAAAACTCACAAAATTCTTACAGAGCTTTTAAAATTACTTAAAATTTCACGAAATATCCTAAAATCCCATACAATTTTACAAAATCGTTTTAATATCCTAAAAATCTCTTGAATTTCGTACAAATTATTTAAAAATCGTTAAAAATGCACATAAAAACCTTCAAAATCATTAATCTCTTGAAATTCATGTTAAAATTAGTGAAAATCTCTAAAACTGCCTAGAAACCTCTTGAAATTCCTTCACATTTAGAATCCCCTAAAATCATTAGAAATTTTATCAAATTCCATGAAATCCTTTAAAATTCTCACAAACTCATTTAAATATCAGATAAATATCTCGAAATGAATTACAATTTTTAGAAATCTCATAAAATTCCTTAAAATTTCAGGATAATATTTCAAATTCATGAAAACATCATAAAACACTTACAAAGCTTTTAAAATTCCATAAAATTTCACAAAAGATGTTAAAATCCCAGAAAATTTTACAAAATCTTTTTTATTATCCTAAAAATCACTTGAATTTCGTACAAATTACTTAAAAATTGTTAAATAATGCTCATAAAAACCTTCAAAATCATTAATCTCTTGAAATTTATGTTAAAATTAGTGAAAATTTCTAAAAATGCCTAGAAACCTCTTGAAATTCCTTCACATTTAGAATCCATTAAAATCATTAGAAATTTTATCAAATTCCATGAAAGTATTTAAAATTTCACAAAATGTTTTAAAAATCAGAAAAATCTCTCGAAATACTTTTATGTAAATTATTAGAAATCTCATAAAACTCCATCAAACCAATAAAAATTCCACATCTTTTAGAATTCGAAAAATTTCTTGAAAACCCTTAAAATTTGACGAAAACCTTCGAAATCTTTTAAAAATCATAAAAAAACTTTTGAAATTCCTCAATAAAACTCCCTGTAAAGTTTTAAATTCCTTATTTAAATCCCAGAAATACATATTTTAAAAGTCACAAAAGTACCTTGAAGTCCGATTAAAATCTGATCAAAGTCGTCAAAAATTCTAAAAATTCCCAAGAACTTCTTGAAATTCTTTAAAATTGTATGATAACATTTAAAATCCCATTATCTCCCATACAATCTTTAAAAATTCCATAAAATTTCCTTAAAATTCCTTTACGATTCGGCAAGTATTGATTGTCGAAAATCACTATCGATACTTACACGATGAATCAGGAGTACGGAATAGGCGTTACGATATTTCGACTTCGACTCAATCATCTTTTTAGAATAGATAGCGAAATATAATTTAAATTAATAATTATCAATCTTCACATGTACTGACCTTGGCAGATAACAAATAGGGGAAATATGTAGCCAGACCTTCAGTTATCCAAATATCACTCCACCAGGCCGGAGTCATTAAATTTCCAAACCATTGATGAGCAATCTCGTGAATTACCATAAGTGAAGTAAACCACCTGTCGCTTACCGTAGTATCACTACTTTTTTCCATCTCTCCTTCCCTTAAAATTAAACAAAAATAATTATTATTCCACAGTGGAAATAATTTCTCAATATCTTCCATAATTCAGAAAAGATCTGATATATGGTTTTGTGTTTTTTTACAGGAACTCACTGTGCAAGAATTAATCCCCAATTTTCCATGGCTCCTAGTTTAAATTGAGGAACAGCAACGATATCCATTTTTGGAACATGATATGCAATCCCAGTATATTTTTCCATAGCCGGAAGTGCTCGCATACCAACATTAAATGCATGTGTCATATTTCCTACAGAACTTTTCTTAGCCCAAACAGAAAAATTTCTCTGGGTATTAGAAAGGCTTTCGAAATCAAAAACTGTAAAGCAGACAATGTAAGTCGACATTAGGGGTGTCGTTTCAAAATTTGTCCATATTTTCTTATCAACTGATCTGGCATTTATTTTATTTTTCACTGGCATATTCGAGAGAGCTGTATAATTCGGGAAATGTTTTATAGAAATATCAAAAGTAGCTTTCAGTGCTGGTTCATCCCAACAAGGAAAAGCTGTCCGAGCACTTGTCGGTTCGAATTGTGTGGCTGCTAAATATCTGCAATAATTATTGAATCTTTATATAAAAACTGTAAATTTAATCTGCATTTGTTATTCACTTGAAAAAAGATTTTTTTAAACGTACACTTTCTGGTTTTCCTCATTTTCATAAAAGGTCCGGAAGAATCCCTGGAGATTATTACTTAATGAACCGGTAAACTTCAGTTTAAGAATGTAGTGACCAGGTGTCAAATCTTCCCGAAAATTGATAATCAAAAACTGGGAGTGTTTTTCAAAAAAGTGCTGATCCGGTACTATTTTGCCATTATCTCCAAAAAGATGTGTACTTTCTGTATGAATTTTCAGATTCAAAGAATGCAACGTCAAATTTTTCGTTTCCTTCAAAACAACCAGGAAAATTTCTGACTCTCCGTCGAATGTGAAATTATCAGGAATTATGTGAGGGATCATTTTTATTTTGTAGTGAACTGGTACCGAATTATCCGGCAAGCGATAATTGGTTTGCTGCGAAAGGTTGATTAGGAGAAAAAGCAGTATACTTATTCCGAAATACCCCATTCTGTATTAAAAAATTGAGTATTATTTTAAATTTAGTAATATTATTAATATTATGAAAATAGAGTTTTAAAGACGTACCTTGAGCTTTCCTTATCAGCTTTCACAATATCCTAATGAAATACTGAATGAATGGCAAAATTAAATATTACCCAAAGTATTTATACTAGAATTTTTACTTGAAAAATGCATTTTTCATATCATTTCTTTTCCGTTGATAAATGAACCAGGATATGTATAAACGAACGAGGAAAGATAACTTGCATAAACGATCTAATTTTACACAAAGAATATCATTTTATATTTATCGTACCACTTAAAAATCTATTTCCTCAAACAATAATTCGTTTAATCTTTTCTTTTAAAGTAAATCTGATTGAAAAATTGTAGAATATGCAGCACACAAATTCTCCCTTTAGAACCACAACTTTGCCCAATGGAATTGCATTTGGCATTTTATTTCGTGTTTTGCATTCTGGATTTCGCCAACCGGTTTCCAGCCACTTTTCTCTGGCGGGGCATAATAAGCTCCTCTGGCCCCGTAGCCTACATTCGCTTTGTTCAGATACCTCCTCTTAACACCACCACTCAGGGTGAGCATACCCCATCATCCACGAGTTGTATGATTACGGATTTTGATCACTCTCTAAGAATCAAAGAGCCAGAAATTATAAGGATTCAGAGGCAGGGGAAGTGGGAAAGGGGATGTCTACTTTTCCAGATTTATGGTGTATTCTGCTTGAAGCGACTAAAGAGAGAATTAGAGACGAAGGTTGAAGGTATCTTGTAATAGATCAGAATTGCAGCATGGTTGCAACTCACGACGTGAGGATCATGTTTGCAGGAGTCTCATGACACACTGGATGCAATAAAACATGACAGCTTCGAGTTGTGAAATCCATTGAGCATCGCGTGGTGTTATGCCTGCAATGCTTGAAAAGGAAAATGTCAGCAGACAGTGGTAAAAAATATAGGACACAGTAAAAAAAAGAATAATTGCAATTAAAGAAAAAAATTCTCTATTTTTTATCAAGATGGATAACCTAGAGTAACTTAAATGTGTATACGCCCCCTCCTTCATTCACCTCCTCTCCCTATTTGCTCTCATGGCCCATATATCCCCCTATATCCCTACCTCTTATAGCCCCTCCACCCCCAATTGACCTACTCACTCCACCTCTTCAGTGTACGCCCTCCCCATCTCCTCTCATCATCCCATATTCCCACCCGTACCCCCCCCCCCATACTCATTCCTTCACCCCCATTTCTTTGTATGCTTCTAGCCCAACCCCCCTTTTATATAAGTCCCATATATCCCACATCCCCCTCCCCCTATTGACATAAATATTTATATACTGCTTCAGATTTATATACTTCCCTCCCCATCCCTACTTCAGCCCGTATTCCCATATACCTATATCCCTTGCCCTTTCTCATATTGACCTAATCATCTTTGCACAACTCCTCCAGTTTAAACTCACTTCATCTTCTTATTTTCCCACATGGTCCATATCCCCCTATATCCCTACCTCCTGTTGCCCCCCCCCCCCTATTGAGGTCAATTAAAATTAAAATTGTACTGAGTAGGTACTTAGTACACCTTTACAGTGTTTGTCCGTACAATCTCCACTCATTATCACATATTCCCACCCTTATGCCCCTCCCCCTCCCTAATTGACCTAAACACTTAAATATCTAACCCAAGTCTCGCCCCTCCCCAGGCTGGTCTTATTATCCATTCCCATATTCCACGCTTCCTCATCCTATGTACTCTACTCTACGCCCCTCCCCATCCTCATTTCTTCATCCCCCATTTCTTTGTATACTTCTAGCCCAGCCCCCCTTTTATATAAGTCCCATATATCTCACATCCCCCTCCCCCTATTGACATAAATATTTATATACTCCTTCAGATTAATATACTTCAGCCCGTATCATCATTCCCACATACCTATATCCCTCGCCCCTCCTCATATTGACCTAATCATTTTTGCACAACTCCTCCAGTTTAAACTCACTTCATCTTCTTATTTTCCCACATGGTCCATATCCCCCTATATCCCTACCTTCTGTTGCCCCTCCTCCCCTATTGAGGTCAATTAAAATTAAAATTGTACTGAGTAGTTACTTAGTACACCTTTACAGTGTTTGTCCTGACAATCTCCACTCATTATCACATATTCCCACCCTTATGCCCCTCTCCCTCCCTAATTGACCTAAAACTTAAATATATAACACAAGCTTCGCCTCTCCCCAGACTGGTCTCATTATGCATTCCCATATCCCACGCTTCCTCATCCTATTTACTCAACTCTTCGCCCCTCCCTATTCCCATTTCGTTCTCCCCTACTTCTTTTTAGGCTTCTAGCCCACCCCTCTTGTATACCAGTCCCATATATCCCACATCTCCGCCCCCTATTGATATAAATATTTATATACTCCTTCAGATTAATATACTTCCCTCCCCATCCCTACTTCAGTCCGTATCATCATTCCCACATACCTATATCCCTCGCCCCTCCTCATGTTGACCTACTCATCAATGGATAAGCCCTCCAGTTTAAGCTCACTTAATCTCCCTATTTGCCAACATGGCCCATATCCCCCTATACCCTACCCCCTATTGCCCCTCCTCACCCAATTGACCTACTCACTACACCTCTTCAGTGTTCGCCCTCCCCATCTCCACTCTTCATCCCATATTCCCACCCTTATGCCCCTTCCCCTCCGTAAATGACCTAAGCACTTACTTATCTAACCCAAGCTTCGCCCCTCCCCAGACTGGTCTCATTATCCACTCCCATATCCAGCCCTCATGAACACTATTAACCCCTCCCTACTTGCCCTCTAACCATTTATTCCTCATCCCGTTTCTCTTTAGCATTCTCTTTCGAAAAACAGAAAATACAGAACAATAATTGCAAAATAGAAACGAAAAGTATATGATGCAAGATCCAAGTGCAGAAAAGTGAGGCTTGCAAAAGCTAGAAGGCCCCCCATAACCGGACATTAAGGTCGAATTAAATGCTCTTCTCACCGGATTCTCGAATCGTTTTCACGCCGATTTCGACCCGATTTTGCCCCACGCCTTTACAAGTAGAGGTCTTGCATATAACGTAGATTACAACGAGACAAGAGGGCTTACAATAAGGTACTAGAGCCGTTATAAAGGGCTCTGTGTGGTTATTAGAGGTTGTGACGGCGGTAATATCTCACTCAGCAGGCTCCTCGGTAATGTTACGGCCAGTCGACCCCTTCTCCCGCCCAGCCACCCCCTCTTTCTCGCTCTCACTCTCTACGAACCCATATACTGAGGTCCGCGGGCCCTCCTCAAACTCTCACCATTCGCGTCGGCCTGAGGATCCGCGCTGCATACGAAGTGGCAAAAAATGAAGAAGATGCCGATCTGCAATTTCGTCTGCCGCGGGAACTAATAGCAGTTCCCGTTCCGGGAGCTCTACTTGCCAAAGACGCAAAGACTCGAGGAGAGTCGTTTCACTTTCATTCGTTTCGAAACAATTGGGCCCAACTTGTAACAAAAGTACCTTCATCTGAATATCTGGAGGATTATAAAATACTTTTGGTACTGAAAAGTACTTCGGGCACTCTTGGTACCCAAAAGCCCTTCACTTATTTTCGGATCACAAAAGTACTTCAGGTATCTTTGGCATCCAAAAGTATTTTAGGTACTTCTACTGTCCAGAAGTCCTACAGATATTTTGGATACGGAAAAGTACTTTAGACCTGGAGAATTGAAAAGTGGCTGCAGCCACTAAAAGCAACCTGATTGCCGATGGATCTCCGTAATCGATGACAGAGCTTCAATAAAAACTGACCCTTCAGCTTCGCCCATTCTTCCTTTCTCTTTGGGCCCCGGCACGAAGAACAAGTGCGACGACTTGTTTGTATCAACGCAAAATGAAACTTTGACCTTCGGAGGTGCTTCAGCGATCTGAGCGCATGCCCCATAAATCATGTGGTAGCGTTTCCGTACTCCTCGTCACCGTAAGCAATAAGCGGTAGGTGAATCTGTTCTGCGCTGCTACATTGAATATAACCTCCGACCATATGCTGCGCCAAGGTACTCCAATGCCCTTCCTGGTCGATAATAATACACTGAAGCTGTCTTGTTTGCAAGACAAGACTTTTCTTCATATCAATTTTTAAGAGTTATCTCTCAACTCCTGCTAGTAATTTTCTCTATTAGAAATTGAAAAAAAAAAAATTTATTACCTTAAGCACTTTGAGTCAAAGTAAAGTAACAGCCAAAGAAATATAAATACTATTATAGAAAGACAGATTGAGGACAAGTCGGGTAAAAATGACTCTAATAAATAATTTATTTACCTATCGTTTGTTTGACATATATATTGGCTATTTGGCGAATAAAGAAAGTCAATTTATATTTGTAATGTTTGAGTAGACTGCGTGTGAAAAGACGTCGTTATAATGAATCGTTTTTCGATTAATCATGAGGCTGTCTGTGCTCGTTGTGCAAACCGAGTGGCTTGAAAAGATTTCGTAGAAGCGGCAACGAGGCTACTTTCCAGCTGGGGCTGATCGTCCCAGGAAAACGGGATTTTTCCGACTAAGAAGAATAATAGGCTTAATTAAAAAAGTGCATCACGACAGCAATGACTGTGCGCCGCTCGTCCAGGTCTTACCTTGCCGCAGGGCCTCGAGAACCATAAGTCACCTCACTGAGTTTATGCACGGCATCAGGACATAACGGTGATTGCACGAACTACTCACGATTTCCATAAGTCACCCACAAGTCGCCGGTTTCTCGCTGCTGATTTACGGTGCTTTCCTAGATTCTTCGCGACCGCCAATACCCGATTGCTCTCTCCAGAAAATACTAAATGAAAACAAACACTCCTGGGAACCAGTTTTTTCTCATTCTCTTTTCCGCTTGTTGTTTTTCATTCATTCAAATACCGAAGTACCTTTACCAACTCAAAGTTCTTCAGAAAACTTTAAACGAACCAAGTACTTTAGGTACTTCTGAGCGCCCAAAGTAATTTAGGTACATCTAAGAGTCCAAAATACTTTAGGTATCAATCAGAACCCAAAGTGTTTTAGGTACCTTTGAGCACCCAAAGTACCTTAGGTTCTGTTGAACACCCAAAGTGATTTAGTTACCTATGAGTCTTCAAAATACCTTAGGTACAAGTGAGAACCCAAAGTACTTAAGGTACGCCTTACAGCCTGAAGTAGATTAAGTATATCTTAGAACCCAAAGCATCTTAGTTACTTCTGAGCACCCAAAGTATCTTAGTTACCTATGAGCACCAAAACTATTTTAGGTACCTTTGAGAACTCAAAGTATTTTAAGTAAATATGAGAGTCGAAAGTACTTTAGGTACCTTAAAGCACCCAGAATACTTTAATTATCTATAAGCACTCAAAATACTTTTGGTATCTCTAAGCACCAAAAGTAAATTAGGTACCTATGAGTTTCCAAAGTACCTTAGGTTCCTCTGAGCACCCTAAGTACTTTGGCACCCCTGAGTCTTAAAATTACTTTAGTCACGTCTGAGAGCCTAAAATAAATTAGGTATCTCTCAGAGCCAGAAGCACCTTAGTTACTTTTAAGCACTTTAGGTATCTTGGAGAACTCAAAGTATTTTATGTACATATAAGAGGCGAAAGTACTTTAAATACCTCTGAGTGCCCAAAGTACCTTAGGATCCTTGAAGCACCCAAAGTACTTTGGTACTCCTGAGTCTTCAAAATAATGAAGGTACATGTGAGAACCCAAAGTACTTTATGTACGTCTGAGAGTCTAAAATACATTAGGCATCTTTGAGAGCCAAAAGCACCTTAGTTACTTCTAAGCACTCAAATTACTTTAGGTACCTTAAAGCACCCAGAGTACTTTAATTATCTATAAGCACTCAAAATACTTTAGGTATCTCTAAGCACCCAAAGTACTTTAGGTACCTCTGAGAGCCCAAAGTACCTTAGGTTCATTTGAGCACTTAAAGTACTTTGGTACCCCTGAGCATCCAAAGTTCTATAGATATTACACTATCTCTTTAAATAAATAAGAGAAGAGTATTGATTTAGTTTTATTTTGATTATATCAGATTATTTTACCACAACAGTCAATGTTGAAGAGATGATAATCTAATATTCCAAACACATCCGGATTATGAAAGCAGGAGCTACATCTTTATTAACAATACAGGCTATTGACACCTCTTTTATTTCAATATGTTAACCCCATCTCAATTCTGTTTAACTTGCCATGATGTATTACTTTTCAATCCTCTTTGACAGATACTAAGTGCCGAATCGGCGTTCCGTTTTTTTTTCACCTCGTCACGCACGCGACGCCTAGGCTCTTGAATCTTGCCACATCTTTTTTTTTCGTTTATTGATGCTCGACCATACGAGAGGGCAAAGCATGTTGAATTTTGATCAGAGGCCATGTCAGTTTGTTTTTATGGCTAGTCGTTTCGATATTTGCAAGTCCACTTCGTACCGTTAGATTTCCAGAAGAAGACCTAGAGACTTCCGAGAATTGAACATTAATTTTATGGGTTTTTGAAATTGTCTATGTTTTTTTCATGTAGAATTATGATAAATCTTGGGCCAAGTTTTACAGATGTAATAATAATAGGTAATTCTGGTACTTGAAAGTAATTTTCGAACCCGAAGGTAATTTTGTACCGAAAGTAATTTTGGTACCCCAAAAATAATGTTGATCTGATATCAAAAAGAATTTTAGCACTTGATAGTATTTTTATACCTAAAAGAATTTTTGGATCCTGAAAGTATGTTAATGTCAAAAATAATTTTAGTACCTAAATAATTTTAGTACTTAAAATATTTTTAGTACCTGAAGGTAGTTTAGTACCTGAAATCACTCTTAGTGTCTGAAAATCTTTTTGGTGCATAAATTTGTTTAACATCTGAATGTAATTTTAGTACCTACAATACTTTTAATACATAAAATAATTTTAGTACCTAACTGATTTTAACACCTAAAATATATTTAGTACCTAAAATACTATTCGTATCTAGAATAATGTAGTACCTAAAATATATTTAATACCTAAATTACATTTAGTACCTAAAATAATTTAGTACTTGAAATACATTTAGTACCTGGAATACATTTAGTACCTAAAATACATTTAATACCTAAAATAATTTAGCACCTAAAATAATTTAGTACCTAAAATAATTTAGTACCTAAAATAATTTAGTACCTAAAATAATTTAGTACCTAAAATAATTTAGTACCTAAAATACATTTAGTACCTAAATACATTTAGTACCTAAAATACATTTAGTACCTAAAATACATTTAGTACCTAAAATACATTTAGTACCTAAAATACATTTAGTACCTAAAATAATTTAGTATCTAAAATACATTTAGTACCTAAAATACATTTAGTACCTAAAATACTTTTAGTACCTAAAATACTTTTAGTACCTAAAATACTTTTAGTACCTAAAATACTTTTAGTACCTAAAATACTTTTAGTACCTAAAATACTTTTAGTATCTAGAATATATTTAGTATATAAAATACTTTTAGTACCTAAAATATATTTAGTACATAAAATAAGTTAGTACCTAAAATATATTTAGTACCTAAAATATTTTTAGTACCTAAAATAATTTAGTACATAAATACATTTAGTACCTAAAATACATTTAGTACCCAAAATACATTTAGCACCTAAAGTACATTTAGTGCCTATTAATTTACGAGAATAACATCGGGATCTAGATTACAATATACAGATTTGATCCACATCCGATTTGTGAACATAGTCCCCATTTTAGATAACAGGAATCGTTCAGATAAATTGAGTCGTACGACAAGAATCTTCTCATTCTCCGGGTATTAAGGCCGACGTAGGTGTCGAGTTTCGATTCTAAGCGTGATGGATGACAGCCATATAACTACATGATTGTTTTGTTTCGACGTGGACCTAATGGATTTTCGGAGGTCTTCGAGATGAGACCCTAATAATTTATTGTAGTTCGCCGATAGCGCCGCAGCTCCGAATGACCAGAACCTGAATATTAGATCTACGGGACCATAAATATAAATTTAATTTTAGATTTGACATAATCAGCGATTGGCGATCGTTACACGCGTGTTAGTTGTGCGATTAAAAGCGCCCGCTTTTCAGGTTCATTAGAGGGCCTAGGGCGTGTGACATCTAATTTTAAGATAGTAAAAGAACCATAGAAAATAAGTTGACTCACTCTCTGAACTGAAATTGTCTTAAAATTCTTGAAGTATTTATTTCTCGCTTAATTTACGATAAATCCTAGAAATCGAGAATAATTTAATGATTTTTGGGTGCCAATAATACCTGAAGTACTTGTGGGAACCGAAAATAACTTAATGAGCTTTGGGTACCAAATATACCTGAAGTACTTTGAAGCACCACATATTCTTTAAGTACTTCTGAACAACAAAAATATCGAAGGTACTTTTGGGTACCGAAGGTACCTGAAGTACTTTTGGACACCAAAAGTACTGGAAGTAATTTTGGGAATAAAAATACTTGAATTAATTCCAGACAAGAAAAATATCCGCAGTACTTTTAGGTACCAAAAGTACCCGAAGTACTTCTGAGAGGGAAAAATATCCGAAGTACCTCTTATCCTCTTTCCACGAGGGACTATTTTTTTCCTAGTGAAGTAATGCTTACTTGTTCGGTCACGTCTTTGTTGTTAGTTTCAAGAGTCAAATGAAGATACCGAGTTTATGTCCAGATACCTCAGTAATTAACCCTGTAGTTTTCGCAACTCTCTCGAGGCGTAATGAAGTGAAAAAGGGTCATGAAATGTGAACGACGTACATTTGTACTGTTTCCCCCGATCTTAGTTTCTTCGACCTTAGGAATCAAGACACCGAGGTCTTAATGGCCTCATCCCATCGGTAGGGGGTTTCCGAACGTCTCAGTACATAAGAGGAATTAACTCTGATTGTCGTTCCGGCCTGCATTCCGCTGGGCCTTAATTATCAGTCTCCGAGAAGGAAACGCGCGGGTGCGTGCAAAACTGGCAGTCTCGTCTTCGTCTGCACTCGGGAGACAAACGCAGATGGTGAAATTCGTCGGCTTGTTTGAGAGCAGCTTGTGGGACTTTCGATCTATTCTACCCCCGGTGAATAAAAGTCAGACTACAAATGGCAGCCAGGTGTGTAACTGCGCCAAAGACACGATAGCTAGGAGGAATACGGAATGCGTACAGGGGGTTAAAGTAGAAAAGGTATGCCAAGTGGTGAACGTGTAACTGCAGGACTTTTTGTCCTGCGAGCGAGTTACTGCTACAAGAAAATAACATCATTACACCCATAAGACTAGTACCGCGGACCCATCCCTGCTCCACACGTGCACGCCACTAACCAGAGAGCTTCCATTTCTTCGTCGTTTCTCGACGAAATATTTTGTCCTCATTATCTCCTCATTTCACACGAGCTCGACCTACAGACTTCTGTTCCATGGATGATTAGGTAAAGCCATGGGTCAAGGTGAACGCATATTTTAGATTTACTAGCTGATTAAATCTCCCACAGTAATTTTACATGTCAAAATAAATAGTAGCTGAAGTACTTTTGGTGAAAAAGATACCTGAAGTATTTTTGGGCATCAAAATGTCTGAATACTTCCGGGCACCAACGATTCCCGAAGTACCTAAAATTCTTTCACTTATTTTACATTCCCAGAAGTACTTCCTGGTATCTTAGGTATGTAAAAATACTTCAGGTTTTTTGCCTAAAAGTATTTTGGGTATTTTTGCACCCAGAAGTAATTTAGGTATCTTTGGCGCCCAAAAGTACTTTGCATACTTAAAGTGCCCAGAAGTATTTCATGTATTTGTTGTACCTAAAAGTACTTTAGATATCTTTGGTATCGAAGAGTACTTTAGGTATTTTTGGTGCTCAGAAATATTTTAGGTACTTTTTATTTCTGGAATTACACGAGGTATCTTCAGTAACAAAAATTTTTTGGGTATTTTTGGTACTCAGAAGTACTTCAGGTATTTTTTATGCGAAAAACTACTTACGGTATTTCTGGTACCCAAAAGTACTGCAAGTAACTTGCTGCCTAAAAATGTTATGAGTATTGTGATACCTAACAGTACTGGGGGTGATTTTAACCACTCGTTAAGTGAATATCTTCATTAGCATAACCCACGGGTGTCACTGCACTTGTTTGGATGGCAGGATTTGAGGAGTGTTGATGACTCGGGTAACTGAAGGTGGATTTTCGCTGGACTTGTGACAGCAAACAAGACGACCCCAGCGTCTGAAGCTATACGGGATTTCGGGTTCAACGGTCTCCTTGTGGTTTGGAGAGGGGTATCCTTGAACTTGCTCGTTGGCGCTAATGAAGAGTAGAGACTCCACCAGTGATATTTCATCCGACTTGGCTGGAATGTTCCTTGAAATTCCTCGACGTTGCTATAAAAGTCAGCTGCCTGCTAATACTCGCAATGACGAGCGCTCCGCATAACCGCCGAGAAACGTGAACTTTCTCCCATTAAGATGTGACACGAATGACCTCTGATATGAACTGCCGATACGATTCAATAAAGAATCGCCGACTAGCAGAATGTACGTGTACGAATTTACATTTATCCGAACACGAACCACGACGCCGCTATCTGCCTTGACGTCTAGATTCGATTCTCTTCTTTTGCCCTGATTTTGGATGCTCTGAGGATATCTGAGTTATTAAAAAAACAGAATTCGAAGAGAAACAGAAATCAGGGGAAGAAGAAAAAATAAACTGCTACCTCTTCAGCCATTCTTCCTAAACTTTTAGTTGCGACTTTAATAAAACTTATTTATGGTAATACGTTTCTAAAAGATTTTCTGCGTATTCCAAATCCGACTCAACAATGTGCTGAATGCATTAAAAAATGAATGAATAATGATAAATTAAGAAACAAGATATAAAAGAAAGGTATAATGTGTCCCACTCGTGAATACCTTTTCTACTGAAGACTTATGATCCGACATTTATTTCCCGGTAGAAAAGGTCGTGTCGGTGAGACGCGATCGTTTCAGATTTTTTCGGACAATCATAATCAGTCATTCGCATTATTATATTTTTTAGGAGGCTATATAAATACTTGACTTAAATTTGCAGTTGACTTTTAAGCTTATTACCTCAATCAATCAATTCTTTTTCCTTAATTAATACAGGTGTTGTAGGTAGATAATGGTATATATAAAAGTAGAAATGTATAAACTTCAGGACATCAAAAGTACATGAAGTATTTTTGTAGTAAAATGTATTTTGTATGTAAAAGTAATTCTGGTACTTGAAAGTAATTTTCGAAGCCGAAGGTAATTTTGTACCGAAAGTAATTTTGGTACCCGAAAAATAATTTTGATCTGGTATCAAAAAGAATTTTAGCACTTGATAGTATTTTTATACCTAAAAGAATTTTTGGATCCTGAAAGTATGTTAATGTCAAAAATAATTTTAGTACCTAAATAATTTTAGTACTTAAAATATTTTAGTACCTGAAAGTAGTTTAGTACCTGAAGTCACTCTTAGTGTCTGAAGGTACTTTTAGCATCTGAAAATCTTTTTGGTGCATAAATGTGTTTAACATCGGAATGTAATTTTAGTACCTAAAATACTTTTAATACATAAAATACTTTTAGTGCCTAAACTGCTTTTAACACCTAAAATATATTTAGTACCTAAAATACTTTTCGTATCTAGAATAATGTAGTACCTAAAATACATTTAGTACCTAAAATACATTTAGTACCTAAAATACATTTAGTACCTAAAATACATTTAGTACTTAAAATACATTTAGTACATAAAATACATTTAGTACATAAAATATATTTAGTACCTAAAATATATTTAGTACCTAAAATATATTTAGTACCTAAAATATATTTAGTACCTAAAATATATTTAGTACCTAAAATATATTTAGTACCTAAAATATATTTAGTACCTAAAATACATTCAGGCACTTAAATACATTTAGGTACTTAAATACATTTAGGTACTAAAATACATTTAGTACCTAAAATACATTTAGTACCTAAAATACATTTAGTACCTAAAATACATTTAGTACCTAAAATACATTTAGTACCTAAAATACATTTATTACCTAAAATACATTTATTACCTAAAATACATTTAGTACCTAAAATACATTTAGTACCTAAAATACATTTAGTACCTAAAATATCTTTAGTATCTAAAATACTTGTAGTACCTAAAATACCTTAGTACCCGAAAGTATTTTTTAGTATCTGAAATTTCTTTTAAAATTTATAATTAATTTTCATACATAAAAATACTTTTTAACCAATTGTTCATTTTATTGGCATCATTTACTGTAGGTACTGTTGATAATATTATTTATATATGTATATAATTGTGTAATTTCTCAAATTTGTGAAACATCCCAATAGTTGATGACTTCCGACGAAATAAACAACTCCTAAAGAAGAAAACATACGAAGGTCTCAGACTCCAAATTGGACCATCTTGTTTTTGGTAGCAGGGTTGACACACGAAGCGCAACAGGTCGCGACCACCCTCGCACTGCCAGTATTACGCCTTGAACGCACCAAGTATAGCGTTGTCCATGGACCGAGAGCTTGTACACACTGCTGCAGGTTTTTGGTGGGGGACCTTGACCGAGTGACGTTCACCAGCAGACCCAGCCGCGCTCTACCTGTACGTCTCTTGGTCCGTCTGTTAAGGTTCGTTCCATCTCTCTCCCTCTCTTTCTCTTTTTCTCTCTCTCCATCTTTGACGACCCATCCGTCCGTCTGTCCGTCTATCCGCGGGGCCTCCGCGACGGTAAGGTGGGATGGGATCGAGTCGCGGTGGAAGGAGCAGTAAGCCTACGCAGTTTCAACCTGGGGCCCAGCTTTTATTAGTTCTTCGGCGCTCGGCGGAGAACGTGCGTGCCGAGTAGACCCCGAGCGATCGGTTGCCGCTGCAACCCGAGAGTTACCAGTGCCACCGGCACAAGTCCCGCGATCGGTCACCGACACCGTACCTCTCGATCAGTTCTCCAATCAGTTCGCCGATCAGTTTTTCTTCTCCCATCAGTTATTTTTTTCCGGTGAGTTTCTTTTCCGACAATCAAGATCTTCCGGTGGCAAGTGTCGCGGGTGACGTCGACTGGGACGTTTCGACGGGAATCGTTTCGGGTCGATTGCAGTGCAAGGATCTGGTTAAGGGTGACCGGTTTCGTTACCTTTGATCCCGGTCAGCATGGCGCTTCGGTTCCACGAGATCGGTCGACCGGCTTGTTTGCGAGGATAGTGACAGTTGTTGAACGCGAGTGCTCCATACCAACATTTCTTCTTTTTCCTTCTGCTCCTCTTCTTCTTCTTCCGTTTCTTCGCGCAGGGACACGAAGACCACCGGCGATCGAAATGCCGCGATACCAGTGAAGGTAAATTCCCTGATTGAAGTAGATCGATTTCCCAGTTCGATTCCCAGATGGGAATCCGATCCAGTGCCTCTAAATATCCCTGTTTTGTGACATCTGCACATACGCTACTTTCCGCATCCGGACACTTTCGTACCCTCAGGTACCGACAACCCTTCGTGGATATCAGTGCTTCAATGTGACACCTTCGGTTCCTTCAGGTACTTTTAATCCAGATATCTGAAGGTGCCAAAATCATCTGATGGTACCACAAGTACTGAAAGTTCCTGAAGCTACCAGGGGTGCCTCAAGTACCTGATAGTACCAAAATTACCTTAAGTAAATGATGGTACCAAAACTACATACAAAGTACCTGATATTGTCACAAGGTACCTGATGGCATAAAAAGTTCCTAAAAGTACTCATGTTAGCGGAATAATATTATGGTGTCCCAAGTACCAAAAGTACATTGTGGTAGCAGAAATACCTGAAGATTCTGATTCTATCAAAAGTACCTGAAGTGTGTGATGGTACCGAAAGCACATGGAATATCTGATTGTACAGGAAACATGTGAAGTGCATAACGATATCAAAAGTACCCGAAATACTTGACGGTACCAAGTGTCTGAAGCACTCATTGCTGTCGGATACCTGGCATGTACCCGATTAATCCAAAGTAACTGATAGTACTTGAACTAACTGGTGGTACCTGAATTTTTGATGGTATCTGAACTACCTAAAGTACATGGCGATGACGGAAGTGTTTTTTGATACCTGAAATGTCAAACGGTGCCTGAAGTGTATAATGGTATTCGTGGTACCTAATTGAACTTATGGTTCATATTGGTACCAGTAGTACCTGATATTGTAAAAAGTATCTGAAACAAAATAAAACATAGTAAAGCTTGAAAAGTGTGTTAAAACATTCAGTTTGCTGAATTGAGCTGGGGCGGCCGGCCGGTGACGCGTGATTAATTCGTCGAGTGCGAGACGGATGGTAATCAGGAGCAAAGCGTGCGACGATGCGTTTACGGCTGATTATAGCACACAACTTGCAGCTCGCATTCAACGGCCGGCGGAACCAGAATTCTTGAAAGCCTCTTATTAACTGAGAGATCAATTAACTCACGTTAACGGACACTTTATTCACCCCGGGATCCTCCTCCTCTTCTCTCGAAAGTTAACGTTTAATTTAACTCGACGGCCGTGGGACCATTCGCACCTTGCGTCCGACAAGCCGAATACCCACAAGTTACGACCACCGAAAAAACACTTATTCACGTCTTGTACTCAATTAGCCAGTGCAAAAAGTACCTGATTGTCCAAATATATAATACTCCGCTCTTTTTTCTCGTTTTCTTTTCGTTTTTTTTTCTTTTTTTTCTGATGGATATAGAGAGATGAGAGAAATTACAGTTAATGAAGCTGGGAAGGGAATTTGATACTGCAAATTTTAATGGAGATGAAATTCATTATTCTACGTTGACATCTTGACTTCGTGACTTCAGAGGACTTTAGCAGTTCGTGTGGTTTCAGTGAGGTTGAGTGAATACGTGATTAAAAGTGCTTTTATAGTTTTTGAGTGCCTACAGGACTTAATGTGACTCCAGTGATTCCAGGTGACCTCAAAGTTCAAAAACTTGATTTGAATAATAATTACTCTGAGCTTGGGAGAGAATATTACGTATACAGAATAAAAATTACCTTTATAATGTTTATTCGAATATTTTTGTAATTTACTACCGAGTTCAGAGAAATGTTATTTAGAGTTTGAAGCTTTGATTTCATAGTATTTTACATAGATTTGGAAATGAGATATATTATTACTAAAAATATAGATTTTACAGTATTCTTGCAATAAAATTACAGAATTATGGAGAAATAAACAAAAACATTCTATAGTAAAGTTGAATCATAAATGTGGGTTACAACCACTAAAATGTGTTTTAATGAACAGCAAAAACATGACTCAGACTTTTTGTCAGAATTTAAAATCTTGCCTCTATATTTAGGTGATTTTATTCCATTTCCTGTGACCTTGAGTCACTGGATCATTTCTTTTAGCTCTTAACGATTTTTTAAGTACTCCAACTTGAGCTAAAATTGCAGTTATATTTTTCATTTGACTTTTACACTCTATAAACTGGTTAATATTATAAATTATTGAATTGGCAAAAAGTTCAAGAATTCAAGTTAGGGGAATTGAAGTGATTTCAATGCCTGGAATGATTGAAAGTAATTTCAACGACCGCAATCATTTCAATTATCCTCTCGCATAACTAATTAAGTAGTTTGGATAATCGTGGAGATTGATTGACTTTTTTTTTATTTTTATTGTTGTCTGTGGTATGTAACAGAAATAATAAACGTTTCTGCGAGTGTATAAAATTTCCTTGATTCTGATAGAGATACTGAAGGAAAACCTATTCATATTATCTGCAAAAACAAGTTATTTGAACTTTAAGCTAATTTTTTTATATAACATTGTGAACGTGTCTTGGAAAAAATTGTTAAATAATATATTTTCAACTTTGTTGCGCAATCTCATAACTATACATTCGTCAGTAACAACACATGTTAATTTTTTTTTCTACAATCAGGAAACTGCAATTTATACTAGTTTTGCATGCAGCGCAACGGTTCACTTAAAACAAGCTATTCAAAGAAAACGGTCGACGCGCGATTTCTATTTCATTTATTTTTCATAGTCACGCCTCCTTGCTCATAACTTGAAGTGAACCAATAACGAAAATTACTTTTATGATAATGTCTAAAATTATTTCCAACTCACAATCAATTTATATTAGTGTCTAGAATTATTTTCAGTTCAATTTATTTATCTGAATTTTAGATTACACGTTGTGAAATATTTTTAAGTGTCTGAAAAATCTAAAACTATTAACCATAGGTTCGGCTTATTAAACTCTAAACTTAATAGATATTATTTTATTCGATTAGAAGTGTAAAAAATATCTTTTTCGAATTTATTTTCGATTAGTGTGTTAAAATAGTTGTGCTCTCATTAAGTGCAGATATAAAGCTTCTCGTTGCCCTCTTTGCTTCTTTTTCCTCTCGTCTGTCGGAGTGCTCTTTTGTTTCGTCCTTTCACGTTGAGAATGAAGATATCTCGGGTCGGCGTGACGCGCGAATCTTGGCGGCTTATCGTGACCGAAACACAAACGCATTATTTGTCCGACTTGACCGCTGCCAACTCCCTTGAAAAATATTCAACTTGAAATAAATCATGCTATATGACAAGTTTCGGGGAAAAACGAGCAAATTTTTATTTTCTGCCTTTTGTATTTGCGGTCTGATCTGCATTCGAAATTTTCCGGCTCAGCAGTTTGGAACCATTTAGAGTCAGAAATTTATCATTTTTAAACGCTTCAGGTACTTTATATGTTTTCAGTTCATTCAGTTACTTCAAGCACATTCAGTTACCAATATTTATTCAAATATCAGTTCAAATATTTCCAGTTATCTCAAGTACTTGCAGAAACTTCAAGTGTTTTTAGCTGTTTCAAGTACTTTTAGGAACTTAAATTACTTTTAAATATTTGAGGCACTTAAGGTACTTAAAGCATTTTTAAATACTCAAAGTATTTTTCTGTACCTAAAGTATTTTTATGTATATCAAGTATTTTAGGTACTTTAATTATTTTATGTGCCTAAATAATCTTTAGAGACCTGTAGTGTTTTCAGGTACCTGAAGTAGTTTTAGATACCTAAAGTAATTCTAGGTACCCGAAGTACTTTCAGACGTGTAAAATACATTTAGAAACTTAAATTGCTCTCAGGCACCTATAATACTTTAGGTACCCGAAATATATTTAGAAACCTAAAGCACTTCAGGTACCTCAAGTATTTTCAAGCGCCTTAAATATTTTAAAACACCTAAAGTATTTTAGATACTATAGTAATTAAGATACTTAAAGTACTTTTATATTAGGTACCTAAATTGCTTTCAGGTACCCCAAGTACTTTTAGGTACTCAAATTAGTCTGCCTTGTTAATATTGTTCCGGATGTTTTTAGGTATTAAAGTTACATTCAGGTACTCTTAGAATTTTCAGGTACTAAAATAGTATATCACATATTTTCACCTTCTCGTATACTTTTAAATACTTTTGCATTGGTAAGAGCTTCTCTATCGTAGATAACACAGATACTTAGACCTGCAAAGTGTCATAATATTAATTATTTTTTATTATTATATGCAATGGCTTTTGACAAGTTTTATTAGCACAAATTGTGTTTGAGTTTCCTTCAGATTTTAATGCTTTATTATTATAGTCAGTTAAAATTCTAACCAATTAGAAAACTAACAATTTATTAAAGTCGTAAATAATAAAATATCATTATCGTGGTAATAAACAATAATATAACGAAACGATTTAGCAATGAAAAATGAACGTGTGAAAATCTCAATAAACTGCTCCTATTTCTTAAGAATACCCGGCACAACGTGTAAAATATCCACACAGTAGAGAGAGCGTTTATGATCAGACATAAAGTATCCAGACAAATTAACCTTCCTGGCCTGAAAGTCTTTAGCTATTATTTTCACACTGAATTAACATTAAATCTTCGTGGAATCAATAATTTTGCAGTATAATATCAAATATTTATTACCTTAAAAGCATTAATAACAGATATTTTATTTTTACATAGGATCAATTTATTAAATCGCAGAAAATATTGTAACACGTTCAAAAATTATAACTAGTCGCAAAAAGTACTTGTGGTACTTTCGGGTATTTGTGTGACTTTCAGGTACTTATTCAACTTTCACTGACTTATGGTTCTTTCAGACACTTACAGAACTTTTGGTTAGTTATAATACTTTCAGGTACTTGATGCAATTTCAGGTACTTGTGGTACTTTCAGGTACTTGTGGAATTTTCAGATATTCAAGAGGCACTCATTCACGCGTTGTATATTTAAATGATTCTAATACTTTCTGGTACTTTTTTACATTGAGGTACCTAAAGTAATTTCTGGTACTTTTATACTTTGAGGTAATTGAAGTATTTTCCGGCAGATCTATCACTATTATATCTAAATATCCATTAAATTCAATTTAATTTGAATTAGTTCAAGATATAGTTATGATTTCGATGAGCAGAAGCTATTTCTGTAAAGCAGAAAACTGATATATAAAAGAAGAAAAGAAAGAAGGTACCTGAAAGAAAAAAAAAGAGAAATAAGGTTTTAGTTTCGGTAGGCTGGAACTACGTCAGTGGTGTTTATGTTTACCAAATTTTATTAGATAGGCTCATTATTAACAACAAAACGCAATGGGCCCGTCATGGGCCAGCGATAAAGTCGAGGAGTTCCCAAAAGAAATAACGAGACAAAAACAAGTCCTATCAATTTGCTCTTGCAGAGACGCCGGGCGCGGGCCAAAACGTGGGACACCGAAAACAAGTCGACACGGATCTCGCATCCACTTTTTTGTTGTCGTTTTCCAGAGACACGCAACCGCCACATACGAATAAACAGGTTGCTCTTATTTATAGGAGTCCAACGTCATTTCTCATTTTTTCCTCCTTTTTCTCACAGAAATTCAAAAAGTACGAAACCGCTGATTTCTTTTTTAATTCTTTATCTTCTTTATCTTGAATTCTTTATTTATTAAATGAAAAATAATACCAAGAAAAGAACATTTTAATTTAAAAAAAAAGAACGAGACTTAGAATAAATCAAAAAATCAAAGCAGATAAGGTTCATGAAACAACTGAATAGTCGGGATTTACGTTAAATGAGACTTTTTACGTTCTCAATTTAAAGTGGAATCGACTAAAGTGCATTAAGTCGTTCGTTCCAAAGTGCATAATGACGACTTTTTCAGATTAGACTCCTGCGGCCAAGTTCGTAAAGTGCTATGTTTACGAACTATTCATACAAATCAAGGAAAAAGTAAACGAAAAAAAATACCATCCGTTTTTATGGCGGTGCACAAATTAAGGAATATACTACCTTCGGGGCTATAAAGTGCTATTTATAATCGCGCTATTTTAGAGATTCGACAATCTGAATAAAAAAATGATTATTGATCAGCGGTTTCATTTTACAAAAGTCTTTATTTTGAGTCTAAAAGACATTTGAGCGTTTACCTAATGCGATCCGAAACCCGTAGCTAATTTTCCAGTAGGCTGAGTAGATAAATCTCGATCGTTTCTTGAAACGTCCCTCAAATTTGACATTGAAAGAACGCATGTAACTCGATCAGGCACGGGTGGAATCAGGAATCCTGATCCGGAGAATGGGCGAGATTCGGACTTCGCCGAAGGATTGTCATAAAGTTCAGAAAGGCGTAAGATATCTTAATGTCATTTTTATGGCGCAGGAGCAAGTCGAAGATCTCCTGGAGAACCGCCCTCGCGAATCCGAGCCAAATATGGTCTCCAGGCGCAGCGTCTTAATCCGGATCATGATCGCGACCATGTGAATTGTCTCATTTAAAACTGGCGTTCCCCCGCTCGACGCTCCGGACAAATAAAGAGCTTGAATTACAGTCTCACGCGCATGCGCCGCGAACCCGTGTCGCCGGTAGATGGCCTTGCGAGATGACGTCGGGGATGACCCCCATTGTCTTCAAGGGCGAGAGGCTTGGCCCCTAGATTAAAAAGTGTCTGATGCATCTTAATTCGTACAGACTCTTCTCTTGGCACATGATGCACGGCGTACTGATAGTTTTCAATATCCCGGAGAGAAAATTTGATCTAAATTTAACTCGAGTACTACTATTCGAGTACCAGTAACAATTACGATTGACCTAGAGAAATTCTTTAACAAAATTCTTGATTGCGAAATTAACAACAGTGATTAACCATAATAAAGTACGAAATCTGTCTTTCTGTCTTTTCACAGTTTCTAGGAATTTTAAGAGACTAAGATCGAAGCTTTGCTTGGGTTCCAGGTCGGTGCACACTTCGAGATTGGTGACGAGGCTAGGTGTGAGTGGGGAGAGTTAAGCGAGGGTGGAAAATTGAGGTATAAGCTAGCGGCTCTTGGGTGGGGGCAAGACAGAGAGAAAGGCAGAGTCCACCTGTTATGAGTGGAAGTAAACTAAAGAGACGGAAAGATGCCCGAGGTTCAGCGCTCGGACTCTCTCAGATCCGCCATTGAGGGAGAGAACTGCTACCCATCCGAAAAAGCCAATTCGCTACATGATGCTTCCCCTTCCGGTTTGAAGCCTGCTGAAAGAAGCGTCTCCTTCAATCGAGACGTCCACGTCAAGAGGATCGGTGAGTCCAGGCCAATCACACCACAAAACCTTGTGTGAAAACGCTGCTTGACTAACGAACTAGTGTCTACTTTCCAGTCCAGTCCAGTAGCCGTTTTCCTACTTCTTCCGTCCTCCAACCTTTCAACATTTCCTGTGAGCAGACAATTTTTAATCATTCCTGCAGCTCCAGGAACTTTTTGAAAATTGAAAGTCACCTGACCTGACCTGACCTGATTTGACCTGACCTGATCTGACCTTATCTGACCCCGTTACCTACTTCCTTCTTGTAAGCTACTTCAGCTTTGCCATGCCAACGTAACAAGACCTTTTGGATCAGAGTTCGTGTGTTAAGCAGCGTCACGCTACCAGCTCCACGCGAACTTGACCTAACTCAATCCTAACTTGTCTCAACTCTGCAACGAGTCAATATTAATATAACACTAAATAATCAAAGCCTGCGGCCACTAACGGCACGATATTGCTGATGATCTGGCACTGTTAGAGACTTCTTTTCACTTTATTATATTGGGGATATAGGACAGAATGTTCCACAGCATAGAAAAGCAAAAGATAAACTTTAGTTCAATTTCAGGTTAAAGGGTTCAATTTTTTCCTGAAACGTCAGTGAATTTACAATACCAGCGCCACCTGGTTAACTTTGAATTCACTAAAAACACAAGATGGCGATTTTCAATCAGTTACACTTCTTGGGCTTTAAATAATTTCTGGGTTGTTTACAAGATTTTGAATCATGTCAAAGAAGGACTAGAAAGTAATACAGATTTTTCTAACAGTGTCTCATCAGCGATCTGAAAGATCGTCCATTTTCTTTATAATTAATTTAGTAATATCATTAATCAATCTTTGTCTTTAACGATTTGTGTTCTTGGCTCTTGCCAATATTGTCTTTCGTCTCATATGTTTTTTGTCTCACATGGGGCTCGTACTGGTATTGTGTGTTTGTGTGCAGGACTCAGATGTTCCTCTTTCCGTTACTCTTCATTAATTGTATTAACTCTCAAAAAATTTTCAATTCTCATATTCAAAGAATTAATAAAATAATTAGGCAGCTAACCACAGTACGTTTTTCTACACAGTAGATTCTCCTACACTTTATAGCCAATAAAAACGCAGATGGAGGGGAGCGCTTCTTCCTCAACATTTGGGTTCTGATTGGCTAAAAATCATAGAAAAATCTATACTGTATAGTAAAAATTACTACGGTGCGAACTGTCTCAATAGCAGTTAATTCGACCTTAATACAAATAGTCATCATCAAATAAACCTTGCATAATATTAATTAATACTTGAAGAATCTGAAAACCAAAACTATTCAATGGAACTTTTGTGTTTAGCTAAGTAGTCTAATAAACTTTCTTTTCCAGGTAACTTGAAATAAACATAACGATCCTAATTGGGAGAAATGGTAAACTGAATGGTTATGTTTCACGCGATTCTATTTTTCAAACAACGCGGAAATGTTTTTTTCTAAGTAATTGCGACGAGAAAGCCTCGTAATCGCCTTTAAATTACGTGTAATCTGGACGTGAAAAAAATTCAGCTTATTAGTGAATTCCTGACATTTGTGTACTTTTGAACCCACATTCGTGTCCCGTTCATATGCTGAGTAGAAGAAAATGGCAGAGCTAATGTCAGCCTCGACGAATCCCAACAAGTAGAGCAGTGCAAATGACAAGGGTTTCGTACCGAGATCTGAACTGTCATCTTGAAATGTATATATTTACGTGATCAGATTTCCACATAACTCCCTTTCAACCTGGAAATCCAGAGGCAGGAATAAATGAAGTAGCAGAAATTTGATAAAATTACACATTAGATTAAAACAGTTATTGACTAAATTAGATTGTTGTTGAACTTTCACTTTTAGAACTGGATCATTCCAAGTTACACGAAGAGAATGTCTTTCATAAACTCTGCGGGGCTTGCAATTTATTTGATAATAAATACAGTCTTATCTTCTTTTTGCGATATTGTAATATTGATCGAAGATTCCTTTTCGCGATGAAAGATTTAAATCCTTCATCGCTAATACTCGTGCACACCAAAATCAAGGAAATCAAATGAGCATCCCGCAGAGCTACCATACCACGATGCTAGAAAATTAATGGGCAATAAAGTGAAGTAACTGTCGCCAAACTGGCATTTGTATTATTTTATAGTGACATCCATCCACTTTACGAGCGGTCCCTTGACACGTGATAGGTGCATACATGCTTTGACCAGGCATTGAAGTCTAAATAACAAGTATTCAAACGACAATTTGATTATAATATAAGTCTAAGAGGTAGATAATTTCGCAAATAGGCTTGTTTGAAGTAACAAACTAGTCAAGAATTTCAAGTTAGCTGATGAGTCTAATGAAACAGAATTCCGAAACAATCTCTATCAGGAAGCTAAGAGAACAACTGCAGGTTTGAATCAGACTCTGGGATTGTCGGAAGGAGAGCGGCCAAGTCTTTCTTCCGTGACAATAAATCGTAGGCCCATCGCGAAGGACAGGAAGTTTCTTCTTCGCGCTGACGAGGCGGAATATCAACGTCACGAATGATCAACGGCGCCATTGTCCGATCCGCTCTTTGTCGAAAGCGTCCTGGCTCGAGATCACAGTTAATTCGGGAAGCTTACAATTGCCGCACGACAAATGAACGACGCGAGAACTCGACGTATCATTCTCCACTGGGAGATAAGTCCTGAAGATTATTATTATCATCTGGGAACGATTAATAAAAGCAAAGGGGTTGCTAAATAAGACAGGACAATTGTCAAAAAATAGTTATTTTTAACGGTAGATTTTAGTTTTATTCCGTGGTGTTGTGTTCCCAAAAATGGAATTCTGCCATTGGCTGCAAATTGGCGCGCGATTCAAAACGTCGTTTCAACCTCCGACTGAAACTAGATCAACAACGGTAGATGTAAACCTAGATAGAGCAATAGGTCAGTTGCAGAATGTCAGAGCAAGATCCAAAAGATATGCAGATTTATACGTTGAGAGAATACAAATTGTGCTGATGGAAAGTAGTTTAAATCCTGCAGGGAATTGCAGCCAGCTTCGTAAAAAGCGTCGAGACTTCGTTACCAGTCATCCGATTTGAGAATCCTCGTCAGGGGAAACATATCTGGGTGACTTCCAGTTACGGATCGGGCAACACATTCCAATTAAAGATGCATAAATAATTCCTGCCTCACGTAGGTTTTTCTACGTTTGCATGCCACGACCGCTTGCACTCGTTACCAAGATGGTGCGTGCAAATATGCGTCGCAACTCCGCCTCTCGCGCGGACTTTGTTCGCGAACGCATGAATGTACCTTCTCGATGCAGGCCAGTCCCTCATTGCCCTCCCACTTTGAAAGATTGTGGTGCTGCAAGGGCTGGTAGAGAATAAATGGCCACCCCGTGGTTCTCAGTTATTATCAGATCTCGAGCGTTTAACAACGAAGAATTAAATAAAACTGCAATGACGAGTAACCATTTTTTCTTCCCACTTAATAAGTGTTTGACCTTCTCAATGCAAACGATATGAACCCAGCGGACAATTCCGAGAAGTCTATTCTACAGTGCAATTCTATCACTCACCGCCAATCCAAAGTCGGTAATGAGTTTTATTTTTAGAAGACGCAACAGGCTCGAGAGTTGTACTTGTTAGAGGCACGAAAAAAATTTCTGCTGTGATCATTGTAGGTGATTACTGAGATGTACTCGGAAAAATAAAAGAAAGATCCTATACGAGCATCTCGTAAACTTCCCTCGTGCGAAAATACTCAGCTGCGGCACTGGCGAGTGCACGCCTAGCTCGGGATTGGAAAAATGCTGGGAATTTTTTGTATTAGCCACCCTCGAGGCTTTTACCGACTACAATGCAGTGATAGGGATGTCTGATAGTCGATAGAAAAATTCCCTGGAACCGAGAGTGTACAGGTGGTTGAGTGGAGGACACTAAGTTTACGCAGTATAAGAAAAGTCTGCCGCTTTCCCTTTTCCTGCCCCCTCGTCGGGGAACGATAACTTTTACACACGATCACGTGGTAATAAACTAGCGCCGCTTGCGGCGAGCCTGGGAACCAGCTTCACGGCTTCGGCTTAGATCCGCGCAACTAGATTCCACTTCGATAATGTCGAATGTCTGGCTCATAACTTTCCCCGCTTGTCGCGGCGGCGAGCCAGCATTCCCGACATCGTTCATTCACAAGAGGACGAAGATCTGTTTGACTTTTTGAGAAGCTGAAATAGGTTGATGTCGGACACAGCGGGATAGTGCGCGCATAGGTAAAATATCTTTCTGCAAAGGAAAAACGTCGCGCGACTTGACATGACGGTAAAAGAAAATAAAGGACAATGATGAAGGGTATTGAGAAGAAATGCAAATGAAAGAACCTGAGATGCAAAGCAGCTTCTGCAGCTGTGAGGATGATGAAGCGGTATGAGGGAAGAGTTGCGTGGCAAAATTTGCGTAAACTAATTGCAATTACCAAGTCTACGATAAGATGAGACTGGGAGAAACCGATCAATTGGTTTCTCATCATTGTGAACGAGCTTCTGATGGGCATCGAAGCTGAGTCGTAAAGTCATCGACGGTGATTCAATTAGGGTGATATTAGCAGGAATATATAGTTTGGTAGGTGCGTGGATTAACTCACGAGAGGAAGAAATGGGAAAACGGCTTGAGAGATTCAAAGCGAGACGTATCATTAGGTTAGATCGTTAGATCTTAACTGATCGCTCCTACCGATCTCGGGAGTAGATCAGTGGAAGAGATCGATAAGCTGGACCGTGGCTCAGCTTGGTCGATTAACGACGTCATTGAAAATCACGAGTTTCAATTAAGGCGCTGATAGACTGTCTCTCGCGAGAAGGGATTAAAAGCAAGTCGTACATCCTCCGCAATCGATTGTCTCCGGAATACAATATATCCGATGGAGCGCGAGACCGTTCTGCGGAGGTTATGGATTGTCCTTGTTGCAGAGGCTGGTATTCCCACGTCCCGTGGTGCATTGGCACGTCAGTTAATAATTAACTGGCTGCGAATAGAGTACCGACGTTTAACCAATCCCGTGAGTCGTCGGTACGTTAGGCTGGGTATCTCCGCAGGAACCCTAGGCAGCTAAGAGCAGAGGCAGGTATGTACGTACCGCCGAAGCCAGAATGGCGGAGAGATACCTCATAAGATAGTCGTTTTAAAATCACGGTCCGTGCGCAAGGGCTTATGAACGATTTATGTTCAATTAAACCGCCTTGCAATCTGACTCTGATGTTCGCTTTGTGAGCTACAAGGTGGGTAGCTGCTTGGCTAGAGAGCTGGTGGCGCGACCGCGACCGCGGCAGCAGGTGTGCCGTGATTCCGAGGTCGTGTTAAAGATAAGGAAGACGGGATTAAAGAAGCGAAAGAGGTACCGGAAGTAAGAGCTGAAAGGGGGATAAAAGGGTCGCTTCGTGCTCCTTCGTCTCACTGCTTAAAAAACTATCGCCAATTGAAGAAGTGATGGCTTCCAAAGAAGATTGCTTCCAAGAAGCAATCTTCTATTCCCTCCATAAGTCGGAAACTTTGCTAATGAATCTTTTTGGAATACTTGACGTCAAAGATTCTAGTTATTGAAGGCAGGATCCACAAGAAAAAGTGTAGGGAAATGTCTTTAGGTAATCCGATCTTCTATTTCCCAAGAGTGTTAGTTGAATACAATCTGTTACCTGATGCATGGGAGGGCAATAGTAATGGTCTCTACCTACTCGGCGGACAGGTATTCGATGTAGTCCCTGATACAGAACGAACACGCCGATATAAATAATGCGAGATATAGCCAATGCTTTACGAGTCGATAATTGCTGCAAGATGAATGGCTCATCACGGCACTCTCCTCGACAGCCCCGGTACTAATGTTTTAACCTAACGTCCCCATCAGGGCCAGCTAGCGCATCAATTCACCTTCTCGCTTACGTGCATCACATGCTAATCCGATAGCCTCTTACTTCTGCGAGGTGCGTACTAGAAGATACCGTCTTGGCCATAATTAGTCTTCCTGACGAAGAATCTCATCCTAGAAGTTGCTGGAGATCCTTTCCTTTCAAGGCCTCAAAACTACAATTGTTTTGCTCTACTTTTAAAGAAGAGAATCTCGGAAACTAGAATTTGGAACGTTACAAAAATTCCTTAAGGTTTCATTACCAATATTCCCTTCCTTGGTGGTTGAGCGAATCTTATTTTGCTAGTATTCGCTGCCCTGAAACAATGTCGTGCATTGCAAGCATTAAAAGTGGCACAGTGTATTAGCAGACACAAGGCACGCTAATCGCGCAACGACCTCTTTCCTGGGGATCTTGTCGATGACCTCGACAAGATGTTCTCCATGGGTTCCGCAGTCTCTCGGTTCTCCAGCTGCGACTATGACGCTATAAATCCATCAAAGGCCTCGTAGGAAACCCTTAACTCATCTACACCTGGTTACAATACGCGACGGTCCTGCTAATTACTGTTAATTTGCACGTGATGAAGTTCGAAGCGAGCCTAACATTCTCATAATAAATACCAAACGTGAATCAATAGGCTCGATCCTTTCCTCCAACCCGTCTCATCGTCTAACGATGAGCGTTTTATAGCGAGGGACTAGGCCAAGATTTATATGGATCTAGTTTTTTTCGAGTAGCAAATTATATTTTCTTAGAAATCGGATCACTGCTTCGGCAAGGATCGAATTAATAAATCATAAAATATTCTCCCTCCTGGAATTTAGGGCTATAAATTTATCTTCGAGAGAGGGGATTGATTTGCCCTTCTAAACACAAAGGCAGGGAGGATATAAATCCCGGTAATTATTTAATTATTGCTTTCTTCGCTTGTCGGACTCTTTGGTTTGAAAGTGATTAGAAGACTGCAATTAATTCTAAATTCAATATCAACAAAACAACCATTAATTAATCCAAAATAGTTTTAAAAATTTATTGGTGAAGATTATTACTGATTGATAAGTTATATTTATGTTGGAAGGGAGATTAATGCTAAATGTTCTTGGTCATCTTTATGTTATGGGATCTGTGACGTTTGAAGAATGACGAGTTCTTCCATCTGAAAATACAAGTACTTAATTGTGGAAGCGCAATGCAAGCCTGGGATAAGAGACGATTGTGATCTTGCCAGTGAGACTACTCTGGTTTAGCCGGTTGTACTGTGCCGTTTTGTACACACCCGTTGACCTTTGGCTCGACCCTTCCATCTGATTCGCTATTCTAAGTCTAGTTCCTGATCCCCCGGCGGTGGTGCCGTTCTGTAGCGATCGAGGTCACAGATGTTACCCGTCACTTAGGCATAATGTAAGGAAGGTCTTATGCTGAAAGGTCATGCTCATATGAATTAGAATTCAACCTGAAGCATGATGTACGCTTGTTCGCGCTTGTCGACCCTACGAAAAATCAGCGATTCCCAACCAGATTCCATGCTCTTACCCAGATTTGTAATTCTTGTAAGACGATATCTTAGAAGCTTGCAACAAAAGTTCCAATCACGAGAAAATTATTATCTGATTAGCTTAGGATAATCATCAATCGCAATCTAGTTTTAGAAATCGTATCTTAATTGCAACTTTCTTATTGTTACAGGACGTGGAGCACCGCGAGTGACTGCGGCTCTCGTTGGAGATGGAGAAGGTAGGTTGATCACCACTCCGATCCACAAGGAGAGCATAACCTCTCGCAGCAAGGAAGATCTAGCACAGGAGGCTGCTCTCGTGCTCCAACAGGCGGACAGTGTAAATTGCGTGGCGCACGACAATCGGCGCCTGCCGGGCAAGTTCAGCACACTTCCGGTTCGTCGGAAAGAAAAACGACGCGAACTTCCGCTTGATTCGAGGCGCAGAAGTGAGGAACTCGGTATCACGACCCAGAACTTGGCCGAGACACCCAAGTCAAAGAAGAAATCGCTCGAGAGGAGTCACAGCGATGCCAGCGCGAAAAAGTTTAAGAATACAATTGCTAAACTCTTCTCACCCAAATTAGAGAGAAAGGGCAAGCCTGTGAGTCGAAGCGTGAGCGACGCGGGCAGCAGTACCAGATCGCATAGAAAGAGAAGCGGGAGTGAAAGTGAGGGTTCGCATATTGGTACCGCGAGAGCCAAGAAACAACTCTCGCCAATAATCGAAGCCTCCCCCTACGTGGACCAACAGCCCTTCAACTTCGGCAGCAAGTTCGAGGTAAAAAAACCGAAGCAAGACGAGAGCAAGGTTATCGAAGTCTCGGTTAATAGGCCCCCTAAGTCTCCACGAAAAGAAGAAAAAATCATTCCTATATCTGTTGAGCAAAGGAACGACGACGAAAAAGAGAATCAAACCTCCTCGCCGAATCGGAAGGTCGACGTTGACGAGGTGGACCAGGCTGGGAGTAATATGTTGCACAGCAGCAGATACGATCAGCAACACGGAGAAGAGTCTACGCTCCATAAGATGATACACCGGTTGTCTAACGATCGCTCACCCCCACCCCAACTGACAAGGACCATGGTATCGCCAGGTCCCGGCTTTGGCCACAATAATAATCGACCCTTCTCCTATACCAGACCCAACGAGTCTAGTCCTCCACCTCCTCAGAACGGTGTTATTTACGCCCAGGTACAGCTGGACAAGAAGAAAGCTCAGAGGAGCCACTCTGATAGCGATGAAGGTCTTGGTCTTGACAGAAAAGACTCTTCTAGAGAAAACAGTCCTGCGGAGAAGGAATACCGAAGGACTGATTATTACTCCAATGATCTACGGCGTAATAATGAGATTAACAGTTTCAAATCTCGTTACGAGGAAGACCGGAAAAATGCAACTCATTTCGGCGACTTTAGCAAGACGGAGTTCCTCAACAGGAACGCTGAAACCAAGCGGGGTCATGAGTTCGAAGAGATTGACCGGAATCTTTTTGACAAGCCCGAAAAGTATACTTCCACTGTTTTTGTGGATACCTCAAGTCGCGGCAGGGCCGACGGTATGGATGCAAGACGTCGAGACAGTGCTGAGTTTTCAAGGTCTGCTGATAGAGGAATCTCAACCAAGACTTCTGAACTGAGCGCGAGGCGTGACCTCCTCGAATCTAGGATAAAATCCCGACTCCTCGCGGACGAGATGTTTGCTTCAAAGAACAGCATCAATGTTCCCAAGAAGAGCGAGCACGAAATCATCGATAAGCCCATCGTCCCTTCGCCCGTGACCCCTAACCGGGTCGCTTCACCCAAGCGTTACGCTGATACTTACATCACAGAAACGCGGACGAGTAGCAATGGAGAGAAGTACATCTTCGAGAAGGAGATCCACGAGGACAATGGAAAGGTCTACGGGTACGAAAAAAAGATAAACAAGGTTTCAACCGATGCTTTTATTGATCCAATGCCCAGAGAAGGTTACACCGTCGAGACTAGAACAGATAAGTACGGGGATAAGTACATTGTTGAAACACGTACTCACGAGGGCTTCGCCGAGGACTTTAAACCCTTCCTGAGTGACAGATCAAGGAACAGTCCTGAGGAGAGATTCCAGAGGATTAGCCCTGAAGAGCGGCTACAGAGATCCACGAACAGTCCCAAACCGAATTACCTCAGTGAAGAGCAGAGCCGCCTCAGGGAATCTCGAGAGGACGTCCTCTCGTCGCCGATTGTTGTCAACAAATTTTCAGAACGGAAATTCTCTAAGAGCGAGGATGTCCTCAACCGTCATCCAAGGCCTCTCCGAGAGCCCTACGTTCCCAAGTCGAAGAGAACCTTCGAGTCGATCCGCGGGCGGAGCAAGTCGACTCAGCGCCTGGATGAGATCGGAGAGAACAATAGGGTGAGATCCCTCAGGAACGAGTACAAGACGAGATCCCATGAAAACCTCAGCACAGCGGATTACGTGAACGCCAGGGATCTTCGACGCCCCTTAGGCTCGACTCTAAATGGCTATAAGCATCGTTCCCAATTCGTTAAACGCGATCTTGACGACCTCCGTGAGGGTCCCAACGACGACTACGATACCGACATCTCTCAAGTGACCAACAGCCAACTAGAGTCTAAATACTATAAAGAAACTCGCACTACCCAGAGGTATCTCAAGAAGCAAGCTCTGCAAGATGATTACGATAGCTCACCCCCTCGTATAAGACTCGACCGCGGCGGGTACAATTCAAGCAGATACGATTCAGATACGACAGCCCGAGACTCAATTAGATGTGAAACGCGTTTCTCTGATTCCTCTCGTGGGATTAGGAAGGATTACAGAAAAGTTGAGGATGATCCGAAAAAGCCGCTTCGAAGGTCGCGCAACCGATTGGACTATCTTGACGACTCAGATGCGAGGGACAGTCTACGTGGAAAGACCTCTAACGGGAGGCTGGAGACATTTGATGAACCACCCTCGCGACCTCCGAGGGTTCATCACGAGAGCAAATTACGACATATGCGTCACGAGACAAGAGGACACGTAGAACGTCGTCATCGGGAGACTCGACTTAGTGATCCAGATCGGAAGGATCGTCTTGCAGACTCAGGAATTGAGAATGACTATCGGAGGGATTCTCAGGAAGCAGATAGGCGCGAACCTCTGGAATCGGAAGACGAGGGATTCGCGACACTGCAGTTTATTAAACATGAGCGAAGGCACACAGACAGGAACATGAATCTTACGCCCTCGGAGAAGCGGAAGTATGACAAGTACGTCATTGAGACGAAATCCACGGTGACCTCGAAACCACCATCAGGTGCTGATAAAAAGTATGAGAAGAAGGCGGTCAAAAAGAGTGGGACCATGAGCAAGGTGAAACAGTTGTTCAGCAAAAAGGAAAAGAAGGCTAAAGAGGAGAAAATCAAGAAAAACTACAGGAGCAGTAATAGTGGGGCCCATACTGATGATGAAGTGACGACAAGATACCGGGAGTACCGCGGGGACCAGCTTCGAAGTGCAAGGAGTGCCCGTGACCTTGGAAGCGACATTAATCAGGTGAGTCTTCTTCTAATAATTTTTTACAAACAGTTGCTCATCTTCTTTTCTATATCTATTCCAATTCCGAGAAGCCAAAGATTGAATTGTAATGTGAAAAATTTGCATGAAATGAATAGAAATGCGAATACTAATCGTGACCGGTTCTATTCTTCGACAAGTACTGCGTCATCTCTATCTATAATCCGCTGAAAGAATAGGTGGTTCGGGAGCCCACGCTTAAAATGCTTTTAAAGTATTTATCTCGCAGAATAAAAAAAATGAACCCGCTTTCTTGCTCACATTTGACCCCTGGCGTGTTGTCGCATGGCTCGCTCATTGAATATGCAGCCTAGGTATGAAAGACCTTAAATGGAATTTTGTAACGGAACTTTTATATCGTTGAAGAAGAGCTTCCTGTGTTACAAAACGTGGAAAAATGACTCCGCGACACGCTCGCCTGACTCTCGCGATTTCGAATTGTACCCCTTCTGTTGAAACTCGAGTCGCTTTTACACAATTTCTTTCTTTTTTCTATATTCTGAAAGATTCAGATATAAGGAAGAGATTGTTTATAAAGCCTTTTCATTTTTTTTCTGCCCAGCCTAGGAGAACAATTACAACTGCCAATATAAAAAATCATCCTGCGATAAAATCGCTCAAGCGTTCTACATTTCAATGAAATGACTTGAGAATCAGCCAAATATGCAAACAATAAGTACGAAGGCATTGGTAATCTCGCGGAGTCTCACGGTTAGCTATTATCCGATTGCACAACTGCGTTCGGAATAACAGGTGGTTTATATCGTGCAACGAATTGGTCAAGTGGCATTTAAATTTGAGCACAATTTCAGTCCGACAATGTAAACGCACACATGGGCAATAGTGGCAATAATATCTCGGTCGATCCACACCCAGGTGCAGAGATACATGCTCGGATACCTCGCGAGGTGGTGAGGGTGCTTTCACAACGTCCGGTGAGTAAAAGGAGATCGCAAAAAACCCATTAACTCCCAGCCGGTAATTAATAATAAACGCTCGTAAAACAGACCATTATGCTTTATCCGCGATAGGGAATTACTTACAAGTCGAGAAACTTTCGCGAAATCCGTTTACTTCCCGCTGACTTCGCTGCCTGACTTTACACCCACGGAAATGATTTATTTCTATCGACTGCGTTTCGCCAGTACACAAACCTACTATCTTCAGTCGATTTATGTTTTTAAAATAAGAGAAGCAATAAATAAGTCGATTTTGTAAGTGATTTACCTCTCGCGAGTTCGTAAAAAATATTTGACAGCTCGATTTGGAAAAAATTAGACCTGGGCGTGGGTGATACAATTGGGTTTCAAGATTTGGAACTTGAAGAATGTAACTATTGTTTCACGGAGTGAAAACAAAAGCAATTGATTTAGAATAGCTGATTATAGATGATGTGGTATGATGTGGTATGATCATCTGTGGATGATCCTTGGTATGCAGAGCCCACACCTCCTGCGCATTGCACCCACAAGCTGACCTATACAGAAAGAGATACATCCATTTATACTACTATGAGCTCTCCCAATCCATCGAAAGTTCACTTTACACTAATGGCATTTGCTCTACGGCGCGTCTGAATCGTCTGATATATTGCTCCGGCGGGGCATTAGAATTTATTAGCTCACTTCGCTCGGGCGTGTTCGTAGCTCTGTACGACGACTCGGATACCGGATTGAGTTGGCCGATATTGACTTTCCAGATCGCTACCGATAAAGCTGTTTACATGCACCACGGAAACGATCGCGCCGGACAGCTTGCCACCCTCGCACGATCGACCAATTTTCCATTTTTTCCCCTGCGAGCGAACAAGCGGTCGCACGATCCGTTAGCGCGATTGCTCGAGAAATGGTGCGCTGCTCGACGCTAGAGTCCCTGAGTTCAGATGTCGAATGAGCAACTTTTTGCCGCCGGCTCTACGGTCTCTTCGTTCTATGTCTCTTCCGGTTAAAGGAAGTTCTAAACCCGGGCTCCTCTTATCTTTTACCTCTTTAATTTTATTCCGTTAGGAATAGGTACGTAGTCGATCCCGGCATCTTTGTGAACTTTGCGGCCGAATTCTCACCGTTCTTCTTCTTATCATTTAAATATCACCAATAATTATCAATCATTACCAGCTCACCAATTTCTTCGAATCAATTAAGCTCAAACAGAATATAATCCCTGTAAGTAAAGTTTGTTGCCGGAAGTTCCAACGTCAGGTTCACTCCCGTGGAATCCAGTGGGAGTTAGGAGACTCCTAGAGTTTTAAACTCTGCCTAACGTTTGGCCATCAATTGAAAGTCTTTCCTTGAAGAACTCTAACACAAATCCATGTATAATTTCTCTAAAAATAGCAAGGTAGGCCATCAATCTGAAGTTCCTTTTTACGGAGGTAGTTAGGATTCCTGAGAGAGTGCAAAACGCGTCTGGAGCATTCTCGTGAATCTTCAGATGCCAAATCGAGAGTCTGCATACACGTATCCTTGCGATCATTGCGAAGACGAAGGACGAGGAGGAGGCCGAGAAGTCTCAAATGCACTCGCATACTTGCAAAGATAGATGCACTTTGCTTTATGGTAGGCGGACCATTCACACCTCCACTCGTATAGAGGGCTAGGTCGGTATAGGCTGTGTTCGGTTGAGATGTAGTTTGGACTATACCTTGGAACTGGATCGCATTCCCGCTCCGTGGGGCATAAAACCGTTGAGATAATATTTCCAGATAGGTTATTTATTGATATCTTCCAGCTTATGGTACCTTAGCTTCATGTTCTATGCCGCGCAATCGTTGAAGCCTTTCTTGCGATCGCATAATACAGCTCGTTCGAATCGTCGCTCAGGATTCTGGTCTAAGATCTTGCTCTGCGATTATCGACGCGTCGATGATTACAAGGCGAGGCGAACGTTTAAATTTCATTAAACCACCCTCCGATGTTTTGCAGTTGTGCCTTGGCAATTCGCTACCGAGTTATTTAAATTCCTCTCTTTAAATTTAAATGAATTCAACATTTATATTTCTCGAGAAGTTGAATTCAAGTGGCTAGAGAAAGACATTTTGAATAGAGAAAGGAACTTTGACTAGAGATTCGAGTCACGTGTCTCGAGGAATTAGATAAACAGTGAAACGGTCTGTAATTGTTGCAAATTCCGTGCAAGTTCGACATTCGCTTCCACGTGTAGATTGAACGAGATCTGCCTGATCAAATTTGTCCTCGCGTGTTACCCGTCTAAGTTTGCCCACTTTCCCTTGAAACGTGCTCTCGAGATACCGTGTAGGTTTAGGTGTAGGTGTGAAATGTAGGCGCTTTATGTATTCCTGCACGAAATCGTTTCTGCATTATCCTAGTCACCGAGTTGGCTACAAAAGAAGCAGACTTTCCAATTTCCGTACATGTTTCCCTCTCACTGGCAACGTTCGTTAGCTTTCAAGTGTATCCGGATCAAGTGCGTCTCTAGTTGAAATCCTAAGAACAACGAAAAGTGACGAAAGTCCTCACCAAGCTGAAATTTACATTTGATAAACAGTTTGGAGGAAAGGGATGCTTTCTATCTTTAGGAATTGCAATGATTCACCAAGATCTACAGTGTCTAGAAAAGGTTACCAGCGGCATCATGCAACTGGCTTTGAGCCTGATCGCTTATACCGTACTTGGAAAGTGTGTTACGTGGCAATTCTTTTTCGCCTTGTACGCGCGTCGCCATTGGGCATTTACATAGACGAATGTACCTGTCCGCCGATTAAGGCTCGCGGATAGAAATACATGGCGATCGATCGCGAGAAAAATTCATTGCGAAAGTGGGTCCGATTGGGAATCATATAAGGCTTGGCGGAACGATGACTCCTCTGTAAGCAAACGTGGCCAGATCGAGCCTTGCAAGATCATTAATCCTCCAGCGTAATTAACCGCTCTCTGTCAACGCAAGGATTGGCGCTAGGTTCTTGCCCGAGTCTATGTACTGATCATTGCAAACTGCTACCAACGCACTTTGCTCAAGATTTCTCATTTTTTATGCAAAAGATATCAAAAAGGCAAAAAGCAATTGAGAATTGAGTGGGTTGGACGAGATGTGGTGCAAAATAAAGTTGAGCTGAAAGTTTCTTTAGTAATTGCAATTTTGAATTGAGAAGACCACCACCACACACACACACACATCTAATTTGAATTTTAAATTTCGAACACCAACTGCCTTGTACAAAGTAGTCTCAATAATTAACGTCTTTACGAGAAACAGACACGCCGCCACTAATGTAGGCAACGCTCGAGGAGAATGTCGTGTCAGTAGTGACAAACGGTTACTCTTCCTTCATACAATAATTATTGCGAGGAGTGCAAACTCATAATTAGCGTCTTAGCGTGACTCTTGTATCACGCGGGTGGTCCAGATGAACAAGTCTTGCTGGCAGTGACATAACACCAGTAGCGTACATTATGCTTCAATAACATATTGATCAGGCTATATTACACTAGCTCTAAGCAGCCTCTTACTTGCAAGACCTTCGATAGACCAGACTTGTTATAGTCAACGATAAGGTGTACATACGAGCTGGATTCTTGCAACTAACTGAATCAAGATCCGTCATTATTCTCCCTGTCTTTTATATTATACCCACGGCACAGTCTCGACTCGATGACGAGGCATTCAAACTGTCTCGAGGCAAGGCCGTTGCGAAAGCTGCTTTAATCTCCGGGAGACGGGTGTGGCCACTTTATTCTATCTTGATTTAGTGAAATTCCTCGAGAAATGAACAACAATATTTAACGTTCATCGAACTTTATCCATCCTCTCGTATCCGATGAACGCCAGAAAAACAACTTTGCTCACTAATCACTCCGCATCTCATCCTTTATGTCCAGCAATAATTCAATAAACCCAAATCAAGTCTTTACCTCCCTCGAATTTGCTTATTTGCTCCCGAGCGAAAAAAAAGAGTGACTTGCTGAATTTCTAGATCTCACTCTTGCAAAAAGGCTCATCTGCTGCAACAGTTACATTATATGTAATGGTTGTTCCCAAAGTCACGTTGGTCACGTTCACACTCGATGCCCTAACAGCTTGTATCTGATTGTTAAACTCTCGAAAGGTCGGATCGACTTCAGGACCCGGTCCTGACTCCTTTGTATATGCTGTTTATTTCAAGCATCGTACCATACTGTATAATCCACTGATTCTTCGGTGACCTACTTTGCAAGGTCGCATGATCGACTCTCAGAAACGAATCAATTCACCAGGCGTAAAATATTCTCCCCATTTTTTAGAAAATCTTCCTAAAAAACAAACTCTAATTGTCGAAGTTGCATCAACTGAGATTAAAAGATTAAAGTTCGCTCGTCGATAAGATTGAATAAGATTGCACAGAATGCTGGACAATAGTTCATTGTTATTTGTCCGGTTGTCTTTGCTTTCTCAGATTATTATCACAGCATATAGCTCTCAAATACGAGTCGAATTAAAGATTGAAACCAATCGATTAGCAACGTGTCTAAATGGCTCGTCATAAGAATGTCGCATTGAAAAAACTCCCCGTTCCTAGAAGTCTTACACAATGAAGGGTCAGGCTTCAATTGTGACCTGATCTTCTTATTAGGGAAGGTGTTGGTTTCCACCAGTTTTTCCGCTTTTTGTTTTCCTTGAAAGGACATAACTCCTTGAGGTTGAGGACCACTCGAATAAGGTTATTGCGCCATCAAATCCTCCATATTGGAAGTGTACTGAATAACTCCCAGGAGCGACGGTTGCGAAAGGCAAACAATCGCGCAGTCGGATAGCAAAGACGAAGGTGCCACGAAGGAAGGAAAGAACGGCCGGTGAGCGCAAGGTGTCTATATAGTGAAATAAAATAAAGGTCGACTCGGTTTACCGTTTACACCGTGCGGAACAATACCACACAATCGACGGCTCTGCTATCGATACTTATCGAATTTCACGGCTCGTACGAACGAATCGAACTGCACGATCTGCCAATACAGACACTGAACGGTATCCAGTGAAAAATATGGACCCCAACGTTTCTCGCTGAATTCCTGTATATTATTAAACCTCAAGAGATCGTTGACTTCCCTTCAATACCAGACCTCCTGGAAATATCATTCAAATTCCCAACGCGGGGTGGAGTGGATAACCTGGTAGGGACTGAATAGTAATGCTTGCTTGCTTTGCAGAGTTTTTTCTCTCCGCTAAGTAGAGACTTTAGAGAGTCGATAACTATTGATTAGGCTAACTTTTTGCAACTTCAGTTACTTATTCTGCCTCAGCCGGCTTAATTAAATCATCTTTTAAGCGTTTTGAAGATCTTTGGAATTGTTGGGAGGTGGTACCTCATAGCACGCTTGCAATTTACAAATTACAATGTCGCTCGCCATTCGCTGCGACGTCACTGAGCACGAGGCATAATGTAGACAGACACCTGTGCCGTCCACAATCGCCCAAGGCGCCACCGTCCTGCCTGCCAAGGCACGAGAGTACACGAGAGTACACCAGGGTACACGAGAGCTCGACCACTCGTGAATACTAGTGCTAACTTCCACACTCGTAAACACATACATAAACACAAACACACACATAAACACTTGAAGACAAACACACACCGAACATACCCTGAGAGCCTCACTTTCAGTTTCATTCTTATAATAAGAGCCAGGCATGATGCTCCATTCGTTTTCCTTTTCTGCCTTTTCGCGCTCGTAAACAAAGCTGTAGAGGTGATGGCGCAGAGTGGATAATCCTAATTGGTGGTCTAGAGTGGATAATTGGGATTCATTATTCAGGATACTTGAAATTCGTCAAGAGACTGAATGCTCAAGAATTTAAGATCATTGTTCGAACTCGCCTCCCCTGCTAACCATTGGTTCCATTCTTTGAAGTGTCAGGATCGATTTACGATACAACATGAATGCCAATAGGCAGTGTGCATAACTCATTTCAGTTGAGAGTCAGTTGGTGTGAAGATCGGTCTCTCGACAGAAGGTGGTGTTTCTAGGTGTGGTTGATGTTTTCGAGACGTTGTCCTCCCCTAAAGGATTCGCATGTGACTGGAAAAAGTCAGGGATAAGGAATTCGGTAGTCTGTCATATTATTATTAACAAAAACATAGCAATTGCTATTTTGGTGACAAGGTTGTTATGCTAATGGTTGTACTGAAAGCTGATTACGGTTTGTTATTGACTGTTGCTAGAGGTTTTGAGTAACCATTTCCAGAAGATGTTATCGTTTCCAATATAGTGATTATCGCTAAAGTTAACATTGTTGCAAATATCATCACTGTTTCTAACGTTATTTACCATTCACATCAGTTGTTATTGAGTAATTTCCCAGAGTAATAATGAGTACCCAGCTTTGAAAGGACGATATCCCGTTGCGATAAGGGAAGAAATATGATATCCTTTGCAAGTCTACTTTGTAAAGAAGCGATTACAAGAACACAGACTCGATGAAAGGAAAGAGTAGATGTACAATTAGGAAGAGAATTTATTATTTGTGTTGGACGAAATTTCGCGGTTGGTACAAAGTGAGAAATTTTACGAGTATCCTTTCATTCCCGAGAAACTCTTGGCTACAGGAGAGTTCCCAGGAATATTAACGAGAATGTTTCTCGCTATTTTTCGTGGGGAATTTGTACATTGCTACATAGGTGGGTACTCATTATAGTCGCTCGTCGGCCCGTTCCGCAGCCCTTTGATTATGCGCTCGCGCATCTGTGCGCGTTGTAAACACGAACCTCGCTTATGGTTGCCGGTTTTATAGAGAGGCTGCCGGTAGAAATCGAAAGTGGATTCTTGAGATTCGCCATAGAGGGAACGCCGGTTGCGTGGACCCGACTCAGACACCCTATAAGGAACCTTTGAATCCGCAGAACTATTGCTCTAGCTCCTATTCTCTAGGAACCTGATTTATTCACCGTGGGACTTTTCGCTCTGAACCCCTTTGCGAACTTATCTGGAACAATTGCTTCTTCAATAAAACAATTCTTCAAGGAAAGTAATCCTTATTCTGAGAGAACTTTTAATCAGCCAAAAAAATCTGTAGGACCTTTGAATTAAAATTCTCAACTTGCATTGTGAATACTGAAGAGACTCTCTTGCTCAAGTATCATTATCAGATCTGATTGTATGAGCACCGGCCAGAATCGCCTCGTTACGCAAGGGAGATTGACTTGCGGCATTTTATTAGCACAGCCCGGGTCCGAAAGATGCAAGGGATGTTGGGTAATGCTGGTGAGGAATTTAATAACGAATAATAAGATAATGACGATACCTCCGAGTTAAATCAAGCCGAATCCATTAGCTTGATTTGAAATCAATCCTCATTGTTTGTCAATGATCGGAAGCCTTCGAATGACCTAAGCTAGCGATCCGTTGAATCGAAAGTGATATCTGACTTGGGTGATATTCATCAGGTCTCTTCCCTGAGCAGAAATGATCCCGTGAGAAGCGGCGTTGCTGTGAGATCTGATCCAATAATATTTGAATGGAACAACCGCTATGGCTTATATAATTAGCCACCGAACCGGGTCTTAAACTTTCGACACGATTTAAGTTTAAGCACCTTCATCAGTTACTGGGTGAGAAACGAAAAATACGCTTTCACGTCAGTATTAATTAATCGAGTGCTAATGGATTTTTCTCACTACTTCTATAAGGAAACTATCAAGAGCAACAGTTTTACGATTAAAAGTATTAGTTTATCAATCGAAGAAAGAATCTCTTATAATGAATAAGAATCAACCGGTTTCTTATGATAAGTAAAAGGAGGTTCTTGCACAATATGTTTAATTAATTGCTGCTCTAATTAGTTGCGTGATACATATTACTCGATTCGAGTAAGGAAATGATTAATCTTTCAGATAATTTTATCCTGATTTTGTCCTTATACCACACTTTCTTATTTTCATTTTCTATTCTTGCTCCAACTTCGCCGTTTTGGAATTTGTTTCTTTTCCCCTTAATCAGACTCTCATTTCGAGAATCGTGTCGACTTTTCACCACTGAAACAACTTCCTGGGTAATTTGTCTTGATCTGCCTCCACTTTAGTAGAAACCATAAAGGCGGCGGTTTCCGTCCGATAGAGATAATTCCTTGGAAAATGTCCTTTCTGCGGTCAGAACGGCAATCTCCTATTTTCTGAAACATTATATATAACTGAAATATTATATTATATCTACAGCTGAGATATTCCGTCTTTTAAATAGCATTGCATCATTCTCTTGTCAGCTGGGTTTGACACATTTACAGATTCAATTGGTATGCGCTTTTCAAAACTTTATCCCAGCATTGTTTATAAAACGATCCATAAAAAGTTTATTCACCTACTTCTGGGTTGACTGCGCCCATCCTCTCTAAACTCTATTATTCACTTCGTACCACCCCATGGGAAATCCGCTTTGTTGGAATTCGGTCAATAACTAGCCTAGCTGGCAGGTAATAAATAAATAACATATTTTTGTTTAAATTGCATGTATTTATGTGTACATAAAAACCAAAATAAATAGATGGCAAACTTTATTAAAGACAGGTTGAAGCTGTACAAGTTCGCAACTTACCGTTGTACACGCAAACCATATATGGTGCATCGAGGTAGTGGTCACTCCGTGTGGGTAACTTGCCACCATGTTTATCTCGGTCACGGTGACTCCGTGAAAGTAAGAGCCGTCCCTCCAATACTTCTTGCTTGCACACATGTAACCTACACATACGAAGGATTCTCTTCGTTTGAGTGAGCCCTGCGTAATCTATGGGGTCGTACGCAGAGACCGTGGTCAGGTGAGCATGTGGCTTGAAATGCGCCTGCGCGAAAATAATGTACCGTTTGAGCCACACGAGATTCGCACTCGCTGCAGTGAGGCACTTTTGCCCAAAATCGCTTAAAGTTACGTAAACCTTGAACCAACCAATGGTCATGGCTGGTCATGCCCAAATTATAAAATTATGTATATTATAAAATGCTAAATCTTGTAACTTATAATTATCTTAGCAAACGCTTCAGTCGAGCCGGGGTCAGGTTTTAAAGATAATTAAATGAAAATCGAAAAAATTTGTTTTACTGAATGAAATTTGTCTGGTTGTATTTGTTGTCTGAACGAAGGCGGAAAGTGACTATTCGTCCTGTAATCATACATTTTACGGTTTTGTTAGACAAAGTACAAAATGACAGATTCGTGAACGAATTAGACATTTGGGCCTGTACCTGTCATAGCCTGTACATTATACCTGTCTTCAATTGACCTGCAGGCCCTTTACCTTCCGTCAAAATCCAAACGTTAAAGGAGGACTTAGCGCAGCTTGATTTAGACTATAGCCTGCCACACTTGGGCCCGATAATGACCTAATTAGATCTGATAGGGAGTTAATTGAGCCGCTTGAATATGATGTGATGGTGAGGGTGCTACCTGGGCAGGAGATTACGAAAGATTGTTGGAAGTAGGTATAAGTGTTTCCATAATTACGAAGCGGGATCTACAAAAAGGTTCAGTCATTACAGGAAGTGTGGGAGCGATAAGGTGAAGAAAGTCGTATCCTGTGAGACGGTCTCGCCAAGAAATCTGCAATGTATCGTGCAAAGTCGACAGTCTAACCGCAAAGAACACGGAACCGATGCGGTCGTTGCATGTAAATCAGTAGAAACTTTCCTGGATATTTTTCTTCTTGATATAGCGTAACATACAACACTACCGTCTTGCACCTCGATATACAGGTTCGCCTTATCAATTATTATTATTGGTTTCAAGTCTGGCCAGCGGCATTAATAAGCAACTCAATTCGAAAACCGGCTTGTTCATACAGCTATTGCGAAATCGGTGAGAATTACTTGAGCGTTCACTGGAACATGTAACGGATCCACGTGCGTACCTGCATCGCTCTTGCGCCACGTGTGTTCCTTACAAACAGATCTTGAGTCCGTAAAAAAGATAAATTGCTGCAACTTTTTTTCAGAAATTATTCCCAGCGAAAAGACCTCGTATTGGACGGCGACCGTTAATGTTTTTTTTGCGGAGCTTTTTACTGAACGGAAAATGCATTTTTACCGGGCGGAATTTTTTGAAAGGAAAATGGAACAGCTCCTGAGAAACTATGTATCACGACTGGGAACTCGTGGCTGAAAATGCACGACGAAGGTTCGAGAGCCTCGCCTTTTCGTATTATTTATCTCCGGCCGCTTTATTAACGTCCTTCCTTCGCCGCTTATTAAATAAAGCAATTCCACGTGAGGCTGACCTTCGAACCCTGATCACGAGATCCAGCTAAAGATATCAGTTTCGTTTTCATCGCAAAACAAGTACCTTTACGTGTATGGATTCAAGAAAATTATTAGCTAAAGTTTGTTTTATCTTCGAGGCTCTTTTCCCAGACATTGTTAGTCCTTCAGACCTTCAGACCTAGAGATACTTTTTAGCGGGTACTTTTGACCCAGAGGTACTCTTTATTTTTATCCAGAAGTACTTTTTCACCCTGCGACTCCTTGAGATCTTGAAGAACCTGAGAGACGAAGAAATCCTTGCCTTCCTGAAGATCTCTTGCTATTAGAGGCTCCTTTATTTCAATGATTTTTTCACCCTCTAATTTTTATAAAGAATATTGTTATCCTAGAGATTTTTACACGCTCTTTTACCCTGGAAGCTCATTATTTTATAACTTAGCTTCTTCTTTCTTCTTCTTTTAAAAAACTTGCCTCATTATTATCAACTCCCAACAAAGGAAAATCCTTGTGCCATCTAGCTTACGTGACATTGTATACATAACCCGGCTTCTTCCGCGTTATTGTCGAGCAACTGCATAACCTACGATAAGCTAATTACAGGAATTTCCGCACCAGAAGGCTTTTCAGTTTACTTTCCAGGGGGAGTGAGATCATTTCTACCTTTCGGTGATGCTTCTTTGTTTTCCTTATTCTCATGCCTCCAGCTATAGCTGGAGACATCTCTCACAATAATTGGAGCCTTCAGCGAGGAACTTCGAGCTGCCTTGACTGCTTCTGGTGATTCTTTGTTCTCTGTGTTCATGTTCAGTGAGCCGTGTAACCGGCACGTGATACGCCGTTGACAGAAGTGTCTTACTGTAGTCAGTGTGCATCTTGTTTGACTCAAACGGTACATTATTTTCAACTTTATTCACTTCAAAATTCATTTTCCATTTTCTGGCTAGCCTTGGGTTTATTTTATTTTTAATATTGTATTTTCATTTTTTGAATTGGGTTTATATTTGGCATCAAAATTGAAAATCCTCATTCTGGCTAAGAAATATTAAAGCTCTCATCGAAATACAAAGTTTCACTTGATATATTATTTACTTCCACACGCACTGATGAAACTATTTAGCACACACATTAGTTAATATTATAATTACTAACACGTATAAACACTTACACATTCAACATTCACTTTCATATTTTATAAAGCCAATTTCACCTTCGAACCCTAGCTAGACTAAAGCGATAGACGGGATAACACATTGGTAAAGAATATGATCTGTACAATCTTTTCGCTCTGTTGATGTACTCATTTTTTATATAAAATTATGGGTATAAAGCGAAAAAATATTTTCTTTTAATAATTCAATATTAATTGTCCCATTCTAGCCAAAAAGTGTTCCAATTACATATTTTTTCGCTCTGTACTCGGAGTTCTATATAAAAAGTGAGTACATAATTATGGATCAGCGAATTATAAAATAATATTAAAAATTTTCAGAATTATGGATCAGCGAATTTAAAAAATTTTTAACAGTATCCTGAATTATTGATCAGCGAATTACTGTTTAGGACTTTGGAATAAACGTCTTCCAATTGGAGGAATTATTTTTCCTTATCTCTTCTGAGCACTATCTTCACTTCAACACTTGGCCCAAAAGCTTTCATTACACTTATTCTCACTCTATTCACAGCTGTTTAATATTCTGCCAAATTTCACGTTGGCAACATTGATAAACAGCTGTTGCAAATGGCAGACCCACTGCGCATCTCCACTTCGTCGATGTACATCACGCATGCGTAGTTTCCAATTAATTACTACGCCTACAATTATGTATTATCCTTATTATTATTATTATTATTATTATTATTATTATTATTATTACTATTATTATTATTATTAGTTTAGCTGTCGTTTTTATTTATTACAATTATTATTTCCGCAATTGGGTTTTGCTAATAAGGAATTATATTGTGCATTAACCTGTTAGGAAATAATCGTAATATTCAAGTGCGCACCCACATAATCGGTTCTTTCGTAGGAGTTTGATGTTATCTTGAACATAAACGAGGATTTGCGAGTATTCGAAGTCGAATTGTTAGTTGAGAGCAGATTTCATTGTCTTTCGATTTCGCACGTATCTTGCTGAGTTCACTGGGTTAACGACTGACTGCACAGCCTCGAAAGTGCTCGCGTATTACTTGAAATTTCTAGTAGTGTATTTGCCAGCGAATCACTGTACTTCTTCTTGAACGCCCACTATTGGAATTCTACCTCTCTTTCACTTCCATAAGAACACTGCTTACATTTAACACTATTTACATTCCAATTCACATGCTACATGCTTTTTACACTCTTTTGTTTGGCTTCCTGACGTAATAGCAAAACCTTTTTCATAATTAGAGTCGCAATTATTATAATTTAATGCGCAGCCAAGATTACACTTTTTCTGAAATAGTGTTCATGTGATTATACTCAGAAATCTCTTTTTTTAAGCTCAAGAGCGCAAACAAACGTAATGAGAATGAGACTGATTAATGGGAAATCCTAATTGCTTTTCTGACACAGTCGGAGAGTGAGGAGACAATTTTGGGAGGTACCGTAATCATATAATTGCGAGAGACACGGATTTTCATTGAGAGATGTTTGTAACGGGTCGAAAACAGGTCCGTTATGAGTGGATCTTCCGTCTCTATAACCTGAAGATGCGAAGATCTAAATGTCAGACTTTTAGTCAGATTTTAGATTAGAAAGTAGTTACCTAAACGGGAAACAAATTCAGCTTCGTTAAGTTAAACTTTAATAGCTAGTTCGACATTCAAAGATTCTAAATCTTCAACTCACAAAACATCTCTTTATTTTTCTTTGTTATTTTTTCTTCTTTATGACAGTATTTTCTTAAAGTTGCCTAGGTTTCCGATTGCTTCAATTGAGTTACTAAGTTAATCTATTTCTGTATCATAAACCCATAATTTCCTCTTTCCCAACATTTGTTCAGAAAGCTGGAAACAGTGCTGGAAATTTCCCCCCTATTTCCTAACTACTGAATAAAGACCTCCAGGTGAATTTTCTCCGCGGAGAAATCGGCCCCAAGAAATCGTAAAGTACTACATGAAAACTACATCAACACATGAATTTAAAATTACGCAATACCACAACAAAGTTTGAATCTCAAGCTAGTCATTCCGATAATATCTCATTTGTTAATACCTGCATTCCCAATCCACAATTTCTGGTTAATCGAGATAAGAAATCACGAAAAATCCAGAGTATTTGATTCGATGTTGTATTTCGGTGTGGTTAACATAAACGAATAATACCACACCCGCAGCTGCTTTGAGATTCATGACGTCTAGATTTTTAGCGCAAGGAATAAACAGTTAAAGACACACGTGAGAGAGCAAATGTTATGTTCCAGACTGCAAGTGTGCAATTATTAGAAAATTAGGGCTGTTCTTGAGACAAGCAAAATTTATGACGAATTTAACAAAGACCATTTTTCAATTCCCAGAATTTATTGCCTGGTTTTCTTCCCTCGACTTCAATTGAAACTTCTGTGCAATTCTCTTTCACTCCCTCTATCATTCCTTCTTTCTTTTTTCTTTTGTCACTTTTGCTGATATTCGTGCACGTAAAAACCAAATATCAAGGAAATTATTGAGACCCATTAAAAGTTACGACGATATGTCTGATTCGAGTTTAATCTAACCCGTTCACACGGTACAAATTCGTGGTGAACAAAACGGAACCGACTTTCAATATTGCCTTCACCTGAGCGCTGGTGAGCTCCTGCACTAATACGCACGCTATTATCCCACACCTACGCTCGTACTGACCCAGCAGCACACGCAAGGTTATGAAAAGTGATTATTTACGCATTTGTTTATTTAAACAATTTTTAGGACATTTGCAAAAGTGGAAATTTCTCAGAGATTTAGATTTCAATTCGTTTAAGAAGAAATAAAAGCAGAAACCTTCGGGATTAGCAGAAACTTATAGATTTCATTGCCTGGGTTGAATCCTGTTGCACGCGAGCTTGTGCTTAGGTTTAATATAAGAGGATATTAAAAAGGGTATTTCCTGAACCAGAACGGCACTACCTCACGCTTGCTGCACAGACCTATTAATTATTAATAATCGTAGTAATTAATCGGCGGGCGTCGACACTTCCGCAGATAAAACACCTCCAGATTCCAAAGTTATTGCTTATCTTCAGGATATAAATCGAGGGCTAAAAGGCGAGCTCCATTTGCAAGCCTCATATTTTCCAGTTTTAATATCTTTTCATATTTTTTTCATTTTTAGGGTTCTAGAGTTTCGGGCTGAAATCCTTATACCTTCGAACTGAGGGATAAAACTGTCAGTTTTATAATTCTGCTTCCTGAAATATTCATTTTAAAGGAAAATCTCTGTTATTCATTAATAATTAATTCTGCACCCTTAATTGAATCTTGACTTCAGCTTTTCTGAATGGAATGCCTTCGAGCAATAAACTCACTCTCGATTCCAGAATGGCCCCTCAATATCCCGACGTATGCAGTATCTCTCCATATATTATATCTCTCGCTACACCCTTTCGAAGATTAGAATCTCGGTTACGCCTCCAGATAATAAATCTATTAGAGAGTTTTTTTTGACCCCGAGCATTCTGTGTAACCTAAGATGCTCATTCACTTTCATCCTTTCGTCATTTGGAGAACTTTTGACAGCCGATAGGTCAAGTAATCGGTTAATTAGAGGCTAAGCAAACAGGACTAGATGCCTTTTAAATCTGGGGGGAATGATTTACAGAGTTTGTAGTCTGGTGCACTCGATAAGTTTGTCGAGTTTATTTGAGTGAGAATGCATATATTAGAGTGCAGAGTTGCAATTAACTGTTGATATTTACTCCACTTCGCGACGCTCTCTTTTACTTGAGTCCTTCACTTTTTCTGGTTTTCAAGTCCTGACAAGAATCAAACTCACTGATATGGAAGGACACTTGTCGAGGAGACAGGTCATCTGGAACGATTGGCTCAAGAAAAAAAATCGCAAAACCTTGCTTCTTTTTACGATTCTGAGAATACTTGATTGTCAGATGTGTTGCAAAATATCAGATCTGGAATTTGATTGCGTTTCTGAGACGCCAAATTCATCAAAAACGTCTCTGTTTTTAGCTTGAGATGAAGATTGTTATCAGAGATTGAAAGTGGATTTTTTTTCGCAAGGTCGAGCTGCGGATTACACAAGTTTAATTAAAATTGCGCGAGCAAAAATCTCAAGATTACATCTCTTTATGTTTAATAAGAAATATTTAAATTAGGTTTCTTGTCGCTCTTTTCATGCACTCACTTTCAATATAAAAGTATGGCTATGGAACAAAAAAATTTTAATTTTAATACTTTACGCGTAGAACGAATAACTATAAATCATTCTACAGAAAAGGTATTACAATTTTTTTGCTCTATATCCAGAGTTCTATTTAAAAAGTGAGCACACAATTATGGATCAGCGAATTTAAACAATTTTTAACAGTTTCCTAAATTATGGATCACACTCTCCACTGCTGTTTAATATTCTGCCAAACATGTTGCCAGCCTTGATAAACAGCTGTTAATTGCGAATGACAAGAGATCCACTGCGCACTTCCACCGCGTCGATGACAGAAATCACGCATGCGCAGTTTCCACTGACTTATAGGATGTTTCGATCGGCGAATTGATGAGAAAATAAGTTCATAAAGAAAATAGTTTATTTGCGATCAATAATTAGTTTCACCATTAATATCGCTAACTCAAGGTTGATTTAATAAATTCCCAGTGGGATTCGAAAAATGTGAAGTTTCAGCGATTGAGAGGTGATAAATAAAACATGAGCTACGCAATACGAGCGAGACTGGCGTGTATGAAAAAGAAGTTTATAAAATTAACGCATTCTCCATCCAAAGATTTTGCACCTTGCTGTTGACTGGATCCAGCGTGGGCGTGTACTTAACTCTGGTGTCTTAAGTCGAGACGCAATTCAGAGTTGGGTGAGGTTAGGGTAGGTCGTCAGATTCTTCCTTGTGTGGTGTATGAGGTGAGCCCAAGGAGCTTTCGCAAGAGGCAGGAGGCAAGAGAGCGCCCGGGGAAATAAGAAATAATATTCTTTCCCATGTACCATTATTGTTATTACAATATCAATCCTGTTATTGTCCATGTTATTGATACACTCTCTTAATGCAGCAACTCTACCTTCCCGACATTTGCAATTTGCAGTAAACTAGGATTTTCAATTTGTCTTCGTAACTCGCCTTTCATATTCTATTTAATCAAACGTATAAATGTTACGTTAAACATTTCCAGCTGTATTAAACTTAATTGTGATTAATTGCTTTTAACGACGGTCATAATTTTGTCCCTCGTCTCTGCAAGATTCTGCACATTAAAGACATTTTTTAAATAAACTGGCCCCCTGCCATTCAATGATGGGACGTGTTATAAAACTTGTAATTAAGAGCAATAAATATTTGTTTGGAGAGCAGTAATGTGTGTGAGAGGCTATTTCTACGACTGGGTAATATTTGAATGTCAACTCTTATTTGTGATAGCACACTACCCTTCGCTTCTTGTGCAAGGCTTATCTAATTTATGTTTAGCAGAGTGTCACTTTGTAGAAAGTGCACTACTAATGTTCCACTGATACTAAATACGGCTATATATCGAGCTTTCGGAATATTACACCATTAATCTTACACTCGGATGTTAATCTGTACGAATGGCGAACGTCCATTACCCAGGTGACATCTATGGAGAAGCTTTAAACTCTGTCTGCAAGCGTAATAACGTCACGAGCTACATTTGTAATCCGATTTGTTTCATTTAGAAATCGAGCAAATTCATCTTTTTCTGTTCTCGTTGAATGTATTTCATTTCCAACTGTATCACATTCCTATCCTCGGTTTTTTTTTCAAATTAATATCTCCTTCATAAACTCATCGCCGCTGAAAAAAATTAATTTTTAATCCATTACGAGTGCAATGACCTTATTATCATTCTCATCACAACAAAGCCTTTCGTGTAAACTTGTGCGCAATTCTGAATTTTATTACCGATCGAAAAAAAGCAAGCAACAACAAAAGAAATTTCGCCTCCGGCTCGAAGGTCGGTAAGATTTTTTTGTGGGCGCCACTTCCGGGTTCTTTGGTCGTGGAAGGCGAACGAAGCTCACTGGTCTTATTTTTCTGTGATCCAATTAGTCGGATAAAACGTCCTCGGTTCTCATACTGATCGAGCGTGAAGTCGTCCTTGATATATAATGCGATCTTGCTCACTAAAAATAATAAAAAATTATTCGGTGCGAACATATTCACAAGCTCTACAAATCATACCAGTCAATGTAGTCAGAAAATTATATTCACATCAGCTTGATTGCTCACTTTTGTCTTCTTTTTTTTAGCAAGTTGTTTTTTTTTTCACGGGATTGAGAAGCAGATTGAAAAAGGTGGAATTTAATTTATTTTTATATTATGAGCCACCGGGTACTATAATGAGAGCCGGCTGATCACGTGATTTTATAAAAAGTGATGATTGTGATCAAGTTTATATGCTGCTCATTGCGAAATGAGGATAGTGTATTATTTTATTTGAATCTATTGCATTTCAATTTAGTTTTTTAATCATTTTTATTTAGTGTTTCTTTCATGTGCTGACAAATTATATTAACGTTTTTTTCAAGCCACGCCTATTTTTATCTCTGATAACGCCTCTTTTGTTGAAACATTCCCACTTTCATTAGTTAAATACGCCCCTTTTATTTAATGACACCCCTTTCACATTTGGACACTCCCTCTTGATCATTGAACCACGCCCCCTTTCATTAAAAAATGAAAATAATAATTGAAAGTTATTCATTATAAGGTGTTGTTTAATCTAGTAAATAGGAAAATGATCGGAATTATTCATAAAAAAGGGAAATTAAAACGTAATTACTTTCTAGTTTATTCTCTATAAGTCACGTTTTTGCCAGTATGGAGTAAAAACAATGTAGACTTTCGTGAGATAATGACGTCGCGTAAACGTGGCACTTAACGTTCAGTAAATTGTTCTTTCATCAAATGCGTAAGGCAATCTCAGTCTGGCTCCCAGTGAAAAGAGGCGATTTTTTTCCATTTGCTCTTCATGAAGTCATCTCAGCGAAGAATCAGTTCTTTGAAGCGCGGATCAAACGAATTAACTGTGCGATTATCAATACGACGTCCATCAGTTGGCTGAGAGGCTGCGGTTAACGAGGAATGATCGAAAATCGATATTCCCTATAATTTCCCACGTCCTCGCGCCTCCTACATGACTCATCTCGTTCCGCGGTGTAATCCTTGTAATTACGGCCTGCTGAATTCACGTACGATAGGCAATTCTCCGGATACGAATAACTGCAATTATTCCAAGTTTGCAAATCAAGGTTCCTGAAACCGTGCCATTCAAGAGATTCTACCTTCCAAAAACCGGCAATTATCCTCGATTATTTACAATTTTATTCGCTTTCGAAATCGTGAAGTGGAGGCACACCTCGCGATTTTAATCGAATGGAAAAACTGAAAAACGAGAAATTTACAATTGATTTTATTTAAAAAGTGGATTTTGAGTTTGGCACAAGAGAAGTGAGGAATAGAATCATCGTATGTAACTCGACAGTAATTAGGTCATCTGTAAATGCAAAAACTAACCTGTAATTTTTTTTTTGTTTCAGGTGAGTCATTTTTCCTTCAACAGAATGTTTGCTTTAGAGTGATATAAGACTGGTGAGTAATCATTTTCGAAACTGTTCGATTTAAAAAGTATTGTAGTTTTAGTGAATAGGTGGAAGTGAAAAAAGTAATTCGCTATCGTTACTGTTATTTCTACAAAAAAAAATCTGTTTCTTGCCGTTACCCTTTATTATTAGGTACTTTTTATATTTTAAGAAAATTAAAAAACTTTTGGTAAAAGAGAAATCCGACTTTTCAAATTTATTTGAGCACGGTAGTTACGACTTGACTCAGTAATTTTACGATTTAAATAAATAGAAGTGATTCAATATTATATTCAGGAATACTATTTAAATACTTCTAAGAAAAGTATCACTTTTGAGCATATTAGGACTTGTGGAAATATTAGGACTTTTAGAATATCAGGAGTTGTAAAAATATTAGGATTTATGGGAATATTTGGACTTTAGGAATAAAATTAGGACTTCTGGGTTGATTGGGACTTGTGGGAATATTGGGACTCGTAGGAATATTAGGACTTGTGGGAATATTAGGACTTATGGGAATGTTTGGACATTTAACTAAAATTAGGACTTCTGGGAATATTGGGACTTGTGGGAATCAGTGTTGCCAGATTTTGGGCTACTTTTGGGCTACTCAATGCAAATTTGGGCGATTTTTAGCCCAATCTAACAACTCTGGTGGGAATATTGGGACTTGTAGGAATATTAGGACTTGTAGGAATATTAGGACTTGTAAGAATATTTGGACTTTTGGGAATATTAGGACTTGTAGGAAAATTAGTACTTCTGGGAATGTTTGGACTTTAGAACTAAAATTAGGACTTCTGGGAATATTAGGACTTATGGGAATGTTTGGACATTAGAACTAAAATTAGGACTTCTGGGAATATTGGGACTTGTGGGAATTAGTGTTGCCAGATTTTTGGGTACTTTTGGGCTACTCAATGCAAATTTGGGCGATTTGTAGTCCAATCTAACAACTCTGGTGGGAATATTGGGACTTGTAGGAATATTAGGACTTGTAGGAATATTAGGACTTGTGGGAATATTTAAACTTCTGGGAACATTAGGACTTCTGGGAATGTTTGGACTTTAGAGCTAAAATTAGGACTTCTAGGAATATTGGGACTTGTGGGAATTAGTGTTGCCAGATCTTTGGGTACTTTTGGGCTACTCAATGCAAATTTGGGCGATTTGTAGCCCAATCTAACAACTCTGGTGGGAATATTGGGACTTGTAGGAATATTATAACTTGTGGGAATATTTGGACTTGTGGGAATATTTAAACATTTGGGAATATTAGGACTTCTGGGAATGTTTGGACTTTAGAACTAAAATTAGGACTTCTGGGAATATTGGGACTTGTGGGAATTAGTGTTGCCAGATTTTTGGGTACTTTTGGGCTACTCAATGCAAATTTGGGCGATTAGTAGCCCAATCTGACAACTCTGGTGGGAATATTGGGACTTGTAGGAATATTAGGACTTGTAGGAATATTAGGACTTGTGGGAATATTTAAACTTTTGGGAATATTAGGACTTCTGGGAATGTTTGGACTTTAGAACTAAAATTAGGACTTCTGGGAATATTGGGACTTGTGGGAATTAGTGTTGCTAGATTTTTGGATACTTTTGGGCTACTCAATGCGAATTTGGGCGATTAGTAGCCCAATCTGACAACTCTGGTGGGAATATTGGGACTTGTAGGAATATTATAACTTGTGGGAATATTTGGACTTTTGGGAATATTAGGACTTGTAGGAATAACATTAGGACTTCTGGCAATACTTGGACTTGTGGGAATATTGGGACTTGTAGGAATAATAGGACTTCAGGAATATAATTAGGACTTGTGGGAATATTAGTACTTCTGGGAATATTGGGACTTATGGGAATATTGGGACTTGTGGGAATTAGTGTTGCCAGATTTTTGGATACTTTTGGACTACACAATGCGAATTTGGGAGATTAGTAGCCCAATCTGACAACTCTGGTGGGAATATTGGGACTTGTAGGAATATTAGGACTTGTGGGAATATTTAAACTTTTGGGAATATTAGCACTTCTGGGAATGTTTGGACTTTAGAGCTAAAATTAGGACTTCTGGGAATATTGGGACTTGTGGGAATATTATAACTTGTGGGAATATTTTGACTTTTGGGAATATTAGGACTTGTAGGAATAACATTAGGACTTCTGGCAATACTGGGACTTGTGGGAATATTAGTACTTCTGGGAATATTGGGACTTGTGGGAATATTGGGATTATGAGAACTTTAAAAAATATTCAACATATATAAATATTAGCACTGGCAGAAACATTACGACTTGGCGTAATGTTAGGACATCTAATATTATGACTTGTTTTAAATTATGACTTGTAGACATAGAACAACCTCTAAAAACACTGTTTATGTCCCATAGGAATTCTAAAGACATCATAAATGACGTCGCACAATAAAAGTATAATTTCTATATTAGTTTCGAAATAGCGTTTACGATATGGAAGAGAGGAAAACAATGACCGCCTTGTATGTAAGAGCGTGACAATTTCGATCGTCGAGAGTCTTTCATTGCCATTTTAAGTACATCTCGATTGACAGCTGTTCTATGAATATAAACACGTGGGTATCAACTTGTTCGATTGACCATAGCACAGCGACTCCATTTTGAATGGAATGTCGTTCGCGAATACGCGTGGGTCTGCATCGAAATATATCAAACATGCCTCTACATGCCCACGCGTCCATGGTCGTATCAGAGCCTCGACATTCTGTCTCTACTTCTTACGAAATTCCGCCAATTATTGTGCAATCATCAACTTCTCATTTCCCGAATTGTCCTCACTTGAGAAATATGGAAATTCAAAACCACTATGACAATATTTTCATTTCCTATTCTCGACACTTCGAGGCTAACATCCCAAAAACAGACTCCCTTGAAGTCGATTTCAAGATGTTTCAATCTCTTACATCAAGATTGTATCACGAAAACACAATTTATTTTACGAGAAGAATTGGTTTCAGGGTGAAATACGTTTTATGGGGAAATAACGGACTGCACAGGAGTTTGAATTATTTAATATTAAATAAAAAAGCGTCTAAAGTAACGATGTGGTAAAATGCAAAACCGGGTTAAGATTCACCTACGATCGGCGCCCGATCAGCACGGTCGGATGATTAGAGATCGTTAAACGAGGCCTGCGTGGTCGTCATTCATGGTTCGCCTGCTTTACCGCGGCAAATTACATAAGCTATCTATTATGCAACGATCAATCATTATTCCGCCGACGTACAATAGCGAATTCCGTTAGAGCAGCTCTTCATGATGCGAATAGCATTTCCGACGGTTCGAGGTTTATGTTCAACTGATTTTTGACAGAATTCTAAACAATGATGATGCTCTGTTCGATAATTTTTCAATATCTCACGTTTTTCTGCCAATTGCAAGAATTACAAAAGACGTCAGTAGTAAATCGGTCTTCATTGTTGTATTCCAAGAGTCATTCATTTTTTTGTTTTATTGCGGTTGACTCTTGTAGTCATTCTTGTCAACAAAATAACAACTGCTGGGGTCAACCAGATGCAATCATTATTTATCCTCTTGGACCGTATTTCCCCTTCACATTTGACCTCATCAAGCTCGATGCAAAATCTCGAACATGAAACCAGGTACGACAGCTTCCTATTAATTTGTCGCGTAATCTTTATCGGAAATCTTACTGTGGATGTGAGACACTGGCAGGTATGGTCGAGACCTTGTGTATTCATTCTTTACTCTGGGTCTTCGAATCTGCTTCCAGTCGAATGAGGAGAGCAACAGGTGGCTGTCTTCTACGTCTGCGTTGACTAAAACTATAATTTTGTGCCCCGTCGATGTCTCCAGTTACCGTCTTATCGATCCATTCCTCGCCAAGAACGGTGAAATTCAACCATTGCCATTTCTTATCCTACTGACAAATTGAATCCTTCCTTTATATCTCTCGCATTTTTATGCTAATGACTTAGAATGCAACAGTGATTCCATCTCGAAATGGGATACTATTCACCCCATATAGCCTATTTTATTTTCTGTTGGAAGATAAACTCCGTCTGGTATAACGTTACTTTGCTGTAACTTTTGAAGAGGTTCTCTAGTAAACTTGTTCTTTAAAATTGATGGTAGGAAGACTTTATGTAACAACTACATTGCAGCAGAACTTCTTACAATCAACTGATCAAAAGTTATTGTCAATTTTTTATTTGGGCCAAGATCATATTTTGGCCAAAATTTTGACAATAATTGTTCGATTCGATTGATATTTGAGGACTATACTCCAGTGATATAGAATAACAACTATACTGAAGTAGAACCTCTTTCGATCAACCAATCAAAAGTTATTGCCAATTTTTTATTTGGGCCAAGATCATATTTTGGCCAAAATTTTGACAATAATGGTTCGATTAACTTGATATTTTGGGAATGTGTTTTGATAGTGTAAGACAACAACTGTACTGCGGTAGAACCTCTTACAATGAACCAATCAAAAGTTATTGTCAATTTTTCATTTGGACCAATATCATATTTTGGTCTATTTTGACAATAATTGTTCGATTCGATTGATATTTGAGGACTATACTCCAGTGATATAGAATAACAACTATACTGAAGTAGAACCTCTTTCGATCAACCAATCAAAAGTTATTGCCAATTTTTTATTTGGGCCAAGATCATATTTTGGTCTAATTTTGACAATAATTGTTCGATTCGATTGATATTTGAGGACTATACTCCAGTGATAGTGTAAGACAACAAC